>PVJA010006381.1:0-73662 GCA_004027025.1 Myocastor coypus
ACATTAAGCTGCACTCAAAGATTGCCTGTCCATTTCCGCCTGTGAAAGCTGGTAGGCCATCTGGCTTGCTTGCCCTATGGCATCTGGGATATTTTTAACACTTAAAGGAAGTGACTATATTGATAACTGAGATAGGTCTACATGTGAATTTCACCATATAATGGGAGCACAACAATCTAAGTGCATTAAGCTACAAGAATATGGTAAATAATATTATTTGCATGACTAATGCCAGAGAATACTTGCAGTCAGTGTCATATGCAATTTTTTTAAAAAACTTCTTCCATTTTTAATGGTTTATTTATTTGCCACTGGTAATATAAGGCACACTAGGTGTAAGATTGCCTCACAGATTTTTCTGATAGGAAATTCCAGCACACTTCTCCTCAGCTGTGTTATGTGGAGAGAAAAGAAAGGATCATGCTTAGCAGGCAGCGCCGGGAGGCTCCGGAAGTGCACTCCGCCTCTCGGATGTTGACAGCGCTAAGCTCTGTGCCCTCCATCCGCAGGGGCCTAGAGGGCCAGGTTCCTTTGAGTTTTGCTGGAAATATCTCACCTACACTGAACTTTCATACACGTAATTCCATCTGGATTATTTCACATAATCTTTAAAGTGCACTTGCAGGCTTAGGAAGGTTTAGAAAGGCGTTACCTGGTCATGCTTGACAGAGCAGAATTAGTCTTGCTGCTGCAGCCAGGCCAAGCCTTTGGAACAACGGCTAACGACACAGACCCAGGAACTCCCTTTATTTGAGGCCAACATGTAGGATAAATCCCCATGTTCAACATTAATTTAGGGAACCTATTCTAACCCAGTGCTGCTTAGGTTAATAAGGCTTTAGTTAAATCCTCAGCTGAAGGAAAGAGCACATCACCTGGCCTATTGGTGAAAGGAAGAAAAGATGCATACACTGGAAATCTGGGAAACACAAATAGTGGCTGCTGGGCCAGGAAGGTAGTTGTTTGGTCTAAGCACCTGCCTGGCAAGCATAAGGACCCAAGTTCAGGTCCTGGTATTGAATGCCATGCCAGTCCCAGAACCCATTACGCGCTGCATGGGCCCAAAACTGGATGTGGTGGCCACACCTGTAACCTGTGCTGGGGATGCTGGGAAAGGGGCATCGCTACCTGAGCTGCATAGTGAGACCAAGTACCAAACACATAAATACAAAATTTGAAGAAAAAAAATTAAAGAACAACAGTGATTACTGTTCTTTTCTTACATTTCAAATTTACATTCTTTCTTGTTTCAGAACTTTCCTTTGTTTATTGCCGGCTCAGCCTGCCCTGAGGACAGGGCTGGCACAGCATGTGGTGCCGGAATCGAACCACGGTCCCTGCAGCCACCTAAGCTTTCCTAAGCAGGCGCTTTAGACCACTGAGCCATCCTGCGGGGCCCCTTCAAATGTACATTCTAAGTATGTTTGTTCATATTTTAAACTTATCCTTTGGGACATATCAAGTGCTTTAAAGGAAACGTAGGCATACTTATCCTACTGATGTGTTCCCCTGAGGAAGTGGTAATTATGCTATTTTAAAAAGTATCACCTAGATCAAATAAGCAGGCCCATATGGGGGCCCCTGAATTGGCTACTCATATGTTAAAACTGCTGTCCACACTTGTATAAACAAACTTTGAAAATTCCTCTGCTGTGCCATAAATGTACCGCTTCCAGATATACCATATTTAAAGTTACAGCACTGTTTTTTCCTGAAAGAAAAGATATATTGGGTTTTATTGTATTTGTATTCATAGATGACCAGGGTGCGTGGACTGTACATTCCTGCGTGCTGGGTTATCTTCTCAGCTCTTCTGTGTCCATGCTTTTTATTGATTTTAATGATCACTACACACTCACAGAAGCTCTGAGATGGCTCATCAATGATCTGAAGAGGGCCCAATGCATATTACTGTGCCTTTTGAAAACAACTTGCTATTTCTCATTCTTTTTCATCTTCTGCAGTACAGGGACACTGCCTATGCAACATGGATAACCGACTAAACTACTGGTTATCTCATTACTAGTTAACAAGAGCCCTATCAGTTTCATGTGTGATTTTCAGTGGCACAGCTATTTTCAGAAACATTTCTGATATGATCATCCTTTCAGCATGTGTGGTTCTGTGTCAGGTTTAAAGGGGACTGGTGGGGTGTAGCTTCCTCTTCTGAGGCAACCCAGCCAACCACCACTACAGCTCTGTGTGACTGACGTTCAGCAAAATTTAGGCTGTGCTTCTGTGTTTGTCTGCCCCTCCGCTCGCCTGAAGTCGCCGGTGAGGTTCTAGTTTTGTGGCACCAGCAGCTCATGGGCTTCCAGCCTAATCACTGCCTTTCCCTCCGCACAGAGCCCATCCTGGCCAGTCGCTTTCCTGACCAGGATCTGCCTTACACGTATTCTGTGTGGGACACTGAACTATTATTTGATCACTTGCCCGTCTACTAGGGATTTGTTCCCTGAGAGCAGAGACCAGGTTTTCTCCCTCTGTTCTTCTCAGTCTTCTTTCTCCTGCTATTCTGGAAGTGGCTGTGCCTTTTGATGTTGTTGAAAAGTGGAGACTTACCCCTTAATTTTCCTAAGGAAATTCTTGTCTTATTTATTCACCAAACTTACTCCCAGAAAGTACTGAGTGCCGTCTCCTCACCGGGCACTTTGTGATGTCCTGGAAATAGAGGGAGTGGCTGAAGCATGACTTGTCCTCAGGAGCCAGGGCCCAGGTGGGAGGTGTACAGTGCGCTCTGTGGTCATGCAAACTGAGCGCACTTTCAATGAGAATTAACTGTTTTAAGTGAAGAAAAGTAAGCATAAGACAACATCTCTAAGACCTTACCTCTAACACTGTGCAACATAAAAGTGTTTCGGAATGAGTCCAGAAAATGCACACACTGTAGGCTACCCAAGAGAGAGTTGTGCCAGGAAGCAGAAGCAGCCTAGGGTGCTGGAGCCTCGACAGGCTCAGCGCATTTGTTACAGTTCGTATGGTGCACATCAGTGTTTATCATGGAAGCTCTGGGAAATGTGCAATAAACTATTGGCATGTGACCTCTCTGCTTATTTTGTGCAAGTGCGGAATGTAATCATGGACATGGGGAATCCTCTTAGCAGATTTTTACACAATTAAAGTGCACATTGTAACTCAGAGAGCTTTTTCTCTGTGAAATATGGAAGAATGCATGAGATTTTTGTGTTTACTGTAAACTGCTGTCTGTGTGTAGCCAACCTGTGGCCATATTGGATTATGGAGAGGGCAGGGACACCATGACTGTGTAGAGTGTAGCTCTGTGGGGGAGAGGTGGAAATACGGCTAGAATGTGTGAACAGCATCCTTTCTCAAAAATAAAGATGTGTTTGGAAAGTATGGCTTAGCAGAATTTAGAAATATTTAGGATTATTATTGATACAAAAAATTAAGAGGAGATGGTTTAATTCACTAGGGACTTAACCATACACTTCTTGGAAAAACCCTCAGAATTACTAGCATCTTCACTTAATGACCAAGGTAAGGTAACTGTGATTCCTGACAGTAAGATGTTGATGTTCTTGGGGCCGGGGATATAGCTCAGTAGGATGCATGCCTGTCTGGCAAATACAAGGTCCTGAGTTCAATCCCTGGTACTAGAAAAAAAAAAACAAAAAAACAAAAAAACAAAAACACAACTTAATGTTCTTGAGATTTCAAAAAGGTACTCAAATGTACTGATGCTGTAAAATTAGTTTAGAAATATAAAAGTTACCTCAGATTTCCTTCAAACAAATCCCTACCTGACTGGTACCTCATTAGGCAAAAACCATACCAGGATTGTACCACTCTGGGGTGTATGCTATTCATGGAATGGATAGCGTTGTCTGAAAAAGAGAGCCACTTTCCTAGGCCAGAAAGTAAGGCCTGGATTCACAGTTTGGAGATCTCAGTGCCTGCCCAGCACACGCAAGGACCCAGGTCAGGCACCCAGTGCCACATGCTGCGCTGGCATGGCCTAGCTGGCCACTTTGTCTGGAGTGGTGGCACACATCTGTAATCCCAGCTGGAGGCTGAGACAGGAGGTCACGTTGAGTCCTAGCTGTGCAAGGAGATCCTGGACCCAATTAAAAACTAACTAACTAAGTAGCTAACTAACTAACTAACTAACTAACTAAACAGTGTGCAGATGTCTCAGAATTTGAGCGACAGACAGCAGCAGGAATGGAGGCGCACACGAACGGCCTAAGAATGAAAAGGAGAAGGAGAACCGCTCAGGCTGAGGCAGTGACTGAGACGTGTGGAGGTGCGCGCCTGTAATCCCACTGCTTGGGAGGCTGGAAACAGGAGGATCACCACATGTCCGATCTGTGTTGTGAGACCCTGTAGACCCTGACATAAATTCAAAAAAGAAAGAAAGTGCATGTGCGTGCACGCATGAGAGAGTGACAGAGAGAGATAGAGATAGAGAGAGACATAGAGTGACCGAGAGAGATAGAGAGACAGAGAGAGAGAGACAGAGGGAGAGAGAGACAGAGAGACAGAGAGACAGAGAGAGAGAGAAAAGAAGAAAGATCCAAGCAAGAGGGGAGAGAAACGACAAATAAATCCAAAACCAAAAATAAGTACAAAATACAAGACAAAGCAAGACGACTCCCAACCAGATGGGAACGGGATGGTCAAACAAACACAGGAGACGGAAAGAAGTCAAACCCCTGTGGTCGTGTCGTAGTATCTTTGCTGGATCCCACAAAGGTGCTGTATCCCTCAGCCAAGTCTGCCACAGGGTTTGTGTTGGGACAAAGCTGATCTTGACCTCGGCATGTGGGCCTGGGCCTGACCTCTTGGTGGAGCTCTGCAGAACGCGCTGTTGCTGGTCTGACTGAGGCCTCTTTCTGTGGGAACTGGCTGTCCTGGTAGAGGGACTGACCGGAACCACAGAAGTAAGTTTGAGCCCGCTCCCCCGGGGTCCTGTCCTGTCCTGGGTCTACATGAAGTATATTTTCACAAACTGCTTGAATCAACACTCCCTTTGAAGGAATATCTATTCAAATTTTCTTCCTCTAGGTATTGGGCTATTTAAATTACTAATATTGAAGTGAGCTAACCCCTTATACATTCCAGATACAGGTAACTTATCAGACCTGTGTTACAGATATTTTCTGGAATCCACTGAGTTATCTTATCACGATATTGATAGCATCTGTCAAGAACAAAAGTTAATTTTGACAAAACCCAACCATCTACAAATTGGTTTTGTTGTTTTGCTTTTAATATCATATCTGAGGAACCACTGTCAAATTTAAGGTGGTTGGATTTATGCCTATCTTTAAAATGAAGAACTCTCTTAGCTCTTACACTTTGAACTTTAAATTAATTCCTATCATGGAATGAAGAAGTGATTCAATTCTATGTGTTTCCTGTGGCTCTTTGGTTACATCTCACCATCTTTATGTAAAAAGACTTTTCCTTCTTTCTGTAGTAAGAAACTAGTTCAAAATCAATAGATTATAATGGAGAAGATTATTTTGCTTTTGAACTCCCAGTTCTACCCCACTAAGGTATCTCTCTGTTTCTGTCTGTCATTATTTCTTGTTCATTTTAACATTTTGAAACCTTGAAATGTAAGTCTTTCACTTTTGTTCTTTTTCAAGAACGTTTTACAATTCTCAGTTGACTCCATCTCTATGAATTAAAAAAATAAGCACTTCACAGTCTACAAATGTTGTAAGGTGAGATAGAAAACCAGGATGAGCTTTTTTCTTAAATTTGGAACAGGGTCTCCCTATGCAGCTTGGACTCCCAGTGGTCCTCCTGTTTTCAGCCTTCCCAGTGCTGGGATTCCAGGCATGCACCACCACGTCTGGTCGGTGGCCAGCTTGACATGCCGGGGGTGGGGTGGGCATGGCATGTGGTACTGGGGATCAAACCTGGGTGGGTCCTTGTGCTTGGTGAGGCAGGCACTTAGACTCTTGATCTATCTCTGTAGCCCAGGATGAATATTGAGATTTTGTGAAGTACTAAAGTGAAAGACACATTGCCATCAAACCTCCTCAAAGTGTTCTTCCCCATTCAAACACAGCGTTTATTCTATCATTCTTTCCCCTTTAGGAAGCAGGCCCATGCATCTTACTTCCTGCATGCGTTCAGTTGCTCTAGCATGGATTTCTCGAAGTTATGCATCGATATAAGGAGAGATCTTTCATGTCCATTTGAGCACTAGGGAAGAGTCAGAGTGATCTGTGCCTGATGTGGAGCATAAGGTGGGTGGGAACAAGGTGGACAAGTGTGGCCTGCCATGGTCAGTGATGGGGCCGGGGCCCAGAAAGAGTGATTATGGTTGGAAGTGGAGCTGAGGAAAAAAAGCCCTGCATTAATCCCCCTCGATCGACTTCCTGTCACGACAAGCACGCACACCCCTCGTTCTTGGCAGCCAGGCTTCTGGAATGATTTCTTTCAAAATTCAAATGTAATTGTTTCCGACAACCTAGGGATGTAACTGAATTTTTCTTATCAGTTTGAGGATCCTGATATTTTAATAATACTGTCTCCTAATGTACATTTCCCATGTATTTACAAATTCTTTAGTTTCATATAGAGATGTTTGGAGTACAAACTTCAGTGCTTTTATGTTACAGCAACTCATTGTTTTATTCTTTTAGATGTTGTAAATGATATTGATTTATAATTTCACTCTAGATCAATCATAGTTAATATGTAGAAATGAAACTGGTGGTACTTATCGATCTTGCATCCTGTAACCCTGTTGAATTTGATCAAAAGGTCTAATTTTCTGTGGATAAGTGCATTCTTCAGTTTGTATTTATGGATTTTCTATAATAAAATATATCTTATCAGAATGGAGATAAATTTAGTTATTCCTTTCCCTTTGGGATAATTTATTTTTCTTTCTACAAATTGCTCCGCTACTAGCCTCAGTATAATGTTAAGTAGAATTAGTGGAAAGGTCTTCGTTGTTTCAATCCTAAAAGTTAGAGGACTCTTTCAGATTTCTCATTCGATATAATGCTCTATTTTTTTAGCTAGTATCTTCTGGATGCAACTCAATTATTTTCTATTTCTTTTTAAAATTTACATATTTATTTGGTATAGGGTCTCACTGTGCAGCGAGGACGTTAGTGATTCTTCTGTTTTCGGCCCCCCCAGCACAGGTGTGCATCACAAGCCTGGTCTTGCTTGTGCGGCTGGGGCCGTGCAGTCTGTGGTGTGAAAGATCGAACCCCAGTCCCTGCGCTTGCCTAAGCAGGTGCTCAGTCTGCTGAGCTATCTCGCCAGCCAGTTATTTTCTATTTCATAAGTGCCATTATCATTTTCAGTATTTGTTTTCAATTTTCGTCTGAAACCTTTTCTGCATCTGTTTGTGTAGCTGTGAATGCTCACTTTCTTAACAATAGGAAAGCCTATTGGTCGGTGTGGAGCCAGCCCTGCATTTCTAGAATAAATCCAAGTTGTCATCAGGGACTGCCATTTCAGAGCATGTTTCTACATTTAATTCACTGTTATTTCTGCTGAGTCTTCTCTGTGTATTTGTAATGAGTGCTGCGTCCTATTCTTCCTTGAAGGATGATGTACATTCTTCTTTTCAACGCTGGGCAATAATGGCTCTAAAGAACAATAAAGTGATTTATTTTATTTTTTATTTTATTAATTTTAATGAGAAAGGAATAATAAAACATTTTCAAAACAGGTTAGTAGGACAGTTTTTTTTTTTTTTTTGCGGGACCAGGGTTCAAACTCACGACCTTGCACTTGCCAGGCAGGCACTTGTGCCTCGGAGCTATCTCCCCAGCCCCAGGACAGTTTTAATAACTAATGTGTTACATGTTGTCTTCATGGTAGTTGTTCAGCGGACAAGATGCAGACATGATATCTTTTACAAATTGAAATGATTAAAAAGGATAAATGTTCGTTTTCCTCTCAAAAAGTTGTTAAGTTCCAGTAGAGAACTCTGCTCTTAAATATTTCCCTGAGAGAGAAAAATGTACATATGATGCTTTAAACTATTTACAAAACATTTTTGTCTCTCAGAGATGAGACTAATTCCATCTTTCTACTTTCTCTAGGTCTATTCAGATTCTGATGTTTAGTTGAGTCAATGTGGTCATCTGCACTCTTTTTGCAATGTATTTTGCACAGACTTTCGTTGAGCTGCCCCTCACCTGTTTATATGACTTGTGCTTTAGTTTGACCACAATTTATTTTCTATTTTCTTTTGTGATCTATTGTTTGATCTATTGACTGCTGAGGAATATGTTGTTTAATTCTGAATATTTGGAAGTTTCCAAAAAATATCCCTGGCTACTGCATTTTAACTTAATTTCACTGTGGTCAGAGAACATAATTTATATGCTCGTATCCTTTAAAATATCTTTGGATGGTTTTATTGCCCAATCTAAGGTTTACAAAGGAAAAATATTTGTATGCAATAAGGAGTGTGTGCGCTGCTCTTGCTCGGTGCAGCGGCTTATAGATACAATAGCTCTAGGGGCCTGGGGAGATTGCTCTATGGCACATATCCAAAAATTCTTCAATTTGGATTAAGTGGGTTTGGGGAATCGGTTCACACAAGTACTCTACTGATTTCTTGTGGTTACTTTAATTTCTATAAATTAGCGTTACAATACAATAAAATATAGTTCTTCTCAGACGTTTAAATCAACTTTCCTGGGCACAAATGAAAATTTCAGTGTGTCTGTGAAGTATCCAAAGAAATTAAATTAGTTTTCCTCTTCTAGTGGCTGCTGGCAGTGGCTGGTACTTTCTGGCTTGAGGCCACGTCACCCCAACCTCAGACGCCTGCATCTTCAGTCCCTTCCCATTCCACTTCTCAGTTCCTGCTCCTCCTTGTGAGTCAAATCTGTTTCTGATTCCTTCTTGCAGGGTTACTTGTCATTAATTTCAGAATCCATATAAATTAAGCAGGATGAGCTTCTTTATCCCAAAACACACAGACTCATCTCACATGTACCAATGTACACGTTTGTTCTGTGTCCTGCTAGATAGTGACAGTCGTAGGTTACAGTCATTAGGAGACGAAAGTCTTCTCTTTGGAAATTTTCTCCTTATGTCTTCCTGTCTTTTCCTTTTTCCTTTACTGTGCTGAGGACTGAGCACTGGCCTACATAAAACATGAAGATTTTAAGCTGTTAATGAAAAATATTATTGGTTCATATCATAACCTCTCATACTTGCTGATATACAATGTTGATGTTCCTTCATTCTTTTTTAAAAATTATTCTTTTCTCAGTGTAGATAAGACCAGTAGCTCTATCTTCAGTTTTGTTGATATGCCTCTATAATGAAATATCATAGAGGGTCTTTCTAATGTTTTCTACAGCAATGAGATTTTCAACTCAAATATTATAGTTGATTTTTTCAACTTCTTCATTTATAAATTCCATCTAGTGATATTAATGCCATATATTTGTGGTTTGTCTGAGCATATTTTTTTTTTTTTTGTCTTTTTGGGACAGGCTCTCACTATGCAGTTCAGGCTGGCCTTAAGCTCACTTTTGTAGCCCAAGCTGGTCTCGAACTCACACCGATCCTCCTGCCTCAGCCTCTCAATTGCTGGGATTACAGGCATGCGCCACCATGCCCAGCCTAGCATATTTAAAATCACATAATGAAAGCATTCATCTATTGAATCCAATGCATATGCTTCCTAGAGAACAGTTTAATTACTGATCCCCTCCCCCTCTATGTATATGTCTTCCTTTGTTTCCCTGTGTATTGAAAGCCAGATATCTCCAGTAAGGCAATCTGGTTATTTTTTACATCCCTTCTTCCAATGAGTTGCTGTTGTTGCTGCTATGATAGCTGGTGTGATTGTTGTTGGTTTAATTATGTACCTGGATAAATTCTATAAAAGAACTGGTATTCCTTGTTCGGTGTAGGCATTTAAATTCCTTATTGGATAACTGATTAACAAACCAGTGATGTGATGGTTTTTTTTTCTTAAATATTCTGATCCAATATTAGAGCACACAAACACACACATAGACTTAAAATACAACTAAAGAACAACTTAAAACGTAGACAGCAGAGATAAGAGGTCTGTTATTGTCGATATGGGAAGTCAAGCCAGAGATGGAGGGAGGAGGAGAGGAGCGAAAGCCTTCAGGTGTGTTAGTGCCTGTACCTCTCACCTTTAGTTATGTGGTCATTGTGCTTGGCAGATGTGCAGTAATACAAATAAAAATCACATGAATTATTTTGCTCATTACATTTTGGGATTCTAGTATAAAAACGGTTGTGCTCTATTTAATCATTTATGCATGATGTATTTCACCAAGAGCAAGCTAAATGGTGGATAATGGTTAATGGGAAACAGGGAGGATGCTCTTTCTCAGCCAGGAGGGGATCAGGAGGTGAAGGTGGGAACCAGAGGGGTGACAGCAGGACCGTGCTGCTCATGTGCCTGGACCCCTCAGGATGCTGCTGCTGTGCTCTCCGAACAGGGATTCAGGAAAACTAGGACAATATTGTGCTGGGAGCTCAGTATGCAAATCAGTCGTCAGTGTGCAGCCTACCTCTGTCCTTATCTCCTGCTTGCATAATTTCAATATTATCTCAAATTAGGAGTCCAGAGGGTTGGCCGATTTTTTCTTAGTGGGTATAGTTTGGGAATCTGAGCATGGGCTCTCAGTTCCCAAGGCTACGTCAGGGCTTTTGAAGCCCACTGATGAGCTACTCATTCCTAGATTTTAAATTCGTGAAGCTGTGGGGTTTCCTCAACCACTGCTACCACCTCGGCCCATTACAGTGCTTAGTCACTGCTGCTGTCCCTTTGTGGGAAACGCCCATGTCTGTGTGGCAGATGCTGCACTCTGGGCAAGTTGTGAGTGAGATCGGGTGAAAGGACTCTGCACATTCAGCTGTTCAGGGGTGAGGGATCCAGTCACGACGGCTGTCTAGGAACTGGGCAATGAGGGCTCCGTGGAGCTGCTGTCTTTCACGGGCTTTCACACTCTGTAGATGCTGTGAGGACTTGGGGGGTCATTGGTTTCCAAGGCAGGGTAGAGGAGGATGACAGTGGGCTGAGTACAGCACCCTAAGTAATATCATGTATCTTCCTGTCCTGATGCAAATTTAGTCAGCTGTTTCAAATGACTGCTAGCTCTATTACTGAAAAATATCATTTGCTTTCAAGAGTTAAAAAGTAAAATGTGGCTTTTTTCTTTCCCTCTTTTTACTTTTGTGGGGTGAAGGACTCCCAGAGGTCCTTGCCCACCCTTACTGAGACAGGCCACACCCAGTGCTCGGCAATGTCTGGGTGATGGACTGACTCATTGTGACCTTAACAATAATCTAAGTTCATCATTTTAGATATTTAAATTGTATGTATGTATGTATGTATGTATGTATGTATGTATGCATTTATTTATTTTCTCTCTCTCTTTTTTATTTATTTTTTTCGGAACCAGTAATTGAACTCCAGCCCTTGTGCTTGCCAGGCAGGCACTTATTCTACTATTCTTATGTTTATATTGTAATTTTTAGGGTAGGGTCTTCAGGGTGTTCAGGATCTCATTATTAGATTGTACTCATAGTGATCCACCTGTTCACAGCCTCACAAGGGCTGGGATTACAGACATGTGTCACCACACCCAGTCTCAGTTGCTGCCTCAGCACGCCCTGGGGATAGGACTGGCACAGAAGGCCTGGGGATCAAACCCCTGGCCACCGATCCTGCTTGCAAGCACCTTAATCTGCTGAGCTATTTGGCCAACCCTTAAATTGCATTTAAAATGTGAACATCCTTGAACATCTAAGGCTCACATGAAGTGTTGATATACCTTGTGATAATGTAGATAGATTTTTTCTTCTGTTCAGGTTTTAACATGAAGTATTTAAAATAAGGTTTTCTTTAAACCACACACTTTAAGTACATGTATCTTCATAATCTTTTCAAAGATTCAAATTATAAGACTGAGAAGATGTCCATGATGAATTTTCCAAAGTTAAAATATTGCTATAAATCAATTTTACAATGTATGTATATATTTATATATATACATATATATGTATATATATATGTGAGAATGCATGCTTATATTTCTATGTGTATTAATACACAAGGATTCCTTTTTTAAATTTTTTTAATGGCCTCTCAGCCTGCCCTGGGGGTGGGACTGGTGCAGCATGTGGTGCCCAGGATCGAACCACAGTCTTTGTGATTGCCCAAGCTTGCCTAAGCAGGTGCTTTGGATCACTGAACCATCTTGCTGTCCCTAAACAAGGATTTCAATATGCATAAATATGAAGATAAATTTGGGTCTTCATCTTGACATTTTAATTTATTCAGGTTCTACTAATATCATTTAGAAATTTTTAAAACCTAAATCTTCTGTTCTAAAATTCTGGCACATCTGAAGCTGTGTTGTGTAGCTATGCTCTTGGCTCCTCTGCTGTCAGAGGCAGAACTAGGCCCACTTTCATAGCAGTCTTGGCAGCTTGGTGAGATTGTGTCAGAGTTTAAAGAGGTATTAGGGTACAGCCCCATAGTAAATGCATGCTTACTATTATGTAAGATGGGTAAAGTTCTTCCCCAGTTCATCTTCCAATAGTAGCAAAGTAAATTTTGTATACAATATTTTGATCTTGCTAACTTTTGACCTTCTTTCTTTCTTTTGTTTTCTGTATTAGAGAAAGGTATACAGGTGTTCAGGATTTCACTATAGATTGGACTTGTAGTGATTCACCTATTTCTAGCCTCCCAAGACCTGGGATTACAGGCATGCGCCACCACACCCAGTTTCAATTGCAGTCTCAGCATGCCCTGGGGTAGGGCCATCATGTCAGGCCCAGGAGTCAAACGCCTGTCCCTGAGCCTGCTTGCAGGCACTTTAATCTACTGAGCTATTTGGCTGGCCCTGGTATTTTATCTTTCTGAGATATCAGAGTGAAACTTTTATTTAAATTATATCTTCAAAACTGAACCAGAAATCTCTACTGTCTTGAAATTTATTAGATTTACTACATTGGTAAATTTTAGAAGCACTTTTTTTTTTTCTTTTTTGTCTTTTTGAGACAGGGTCTCGCTATGCAGTTGAGGCTGGTCCTGAGCTCACTTTTGTAGCCCAGGCTGGTCTCGAACTCCCACCGATCCTCCTGCCTCAGCCTCCCGAGTGCTGGGATTACAGGCGTGAGCCACCACACCCGGCTTTAGAAGCATTTTGAATGAGAGAATTTTCAGACAAATTGTTGATGTCACACTTCACTCTTCTGGTACTTAAAGTTCAACATCAATATATGAATTTTGCAAATCATTATTATATTGTCATGAATACATTTGCCAGTGTGATGGTTGATCCTAAGATTTTGATATAATATTTCTTTGTGGACCAAATAATGTGTTTTAAGGATTTGTTTCTAAGTATTCTTTTACTATTACGTGGGTACAGTTAAAGCTGAAAAGAGCTAACCTGCTATCGGCCTGGATGTGCTCTAGCTGTAGATTGCTGTCATCTCTGTCACACTCACGGCCACATCCGAATCCCTATCACTTGTGTTGTTCTGAAGTGGTGCATTCTCTGCTGAATGCGGTGGAACTCTCCTGTTCACCCCAGAAATGAAAGATGGAGGCAGGAGGATTTCTGCAAGTTCGAGGCGCCCCTGAATGAAAGAGGGAGTACTCGTCTCAAAACAAATACCAAATGCAAAGAAAGTATTTTTTCTATTCTTTTATCTCAACTTTTTTATTGCTAATGTAAAAATGCACATTAATTAGCAAATGAACGCAAAGTTGATAATCAACTAATTAAAAAAAAATTAATTGGGAGAAGAAAGGTATCTGGTGTGGTAAAACATCTTAGTCTAGTGGTGAGTGCTAAGCAAACCCTCAGTCATGGGAAACATCACACGCATCACTGAGGCCAGAATGCTTGCAGACATTGCTCCCAAATCTCCAGGTCTGGGTACAATGGCAGCCTAAGTCATGGAGCTCTTTTGCGCACAGTGCTTGTCTATGTAGGAGATGGCAAGGTGTGTGAAGAGCTGCACAGTGGGCACCTCCGTGTGTAGCATGCAGAGATATTGAGGAAACATTTTAGCACAATGTACGTCAGCAAGAGAGAAGCAAGACTGGCCAGAGTCATGCAGAAAGATGGTTATGTTGGACATCACAGGAAGAACCAACAAGCTCTGTATGTAACTGGTGACATATTATTTGCTCAAAACATAAAAAGAAAATATAGTCAGAATTAAGAGATTAAGATCCTATCACATCTTTTCAATATCATAAAAGTATAGAGTTCAGAAAGGTATTCAAGTATACTGAAACTTTTTCTATAATAGAGAGATAACATTGCAAAACAATTGAAAAGTACAGGCTTCTTAATAGGCAATGTGGGAAAAATTTGTGTTTGCACGGAAATCAGAAATAGCTTTCTCTCTGAAAACATGTAGAGCACTAGATGTCAAATTAATTAGAACTTTAAGGTACAATACAGGACAACATCTGCTAACCTTCAGGTAGGGCAAGTTTTACAAACAAGATATTAAATTGTATTTTAAAAAAGAAGATATGTCAGTCTACATACATTCAAATTATCAATTTCTTTTTATAAAATATGTTATATGTAGATGAATAAGACATAACAAAAGGAAAAATATATTTTCAACATTTATTTGATAAAAGCTATCCTCTAGAACATACGGAAAACAACTTCAAATCCCCGAAGCCATAACAAATGAGGGTGAGTCAAAGCCATTGCTTGACCAATTTGCTCTCTGTGAAAGCCTGAGAAAATGTTTTCTCTCTAGGTGACTCTTTTTAGGCACACTATACATCATTAATCCCTTTCCTCTGTGGTCCCACAATCTCCTTGAGCAGCAAATTTGGGACACCACTGAGTTATAGGATGTTACAGCATAGGTTCTCTTATGTCCTGAGTCCTCACTGACCTTAAAGGGCTAAGGCCAAAATATTTACTGTCTTTATGGACTTTCTTTTTCTCTATTTTTTTGGTCTGCAAAATTATGTTGTAGGGGCCCGGCAGGATGGTTCAGTGGTCTAAAGCACCTGCTTAGGAAAGCTTAGGCGGCTGCAGGGACCACGGTTCAATCCCTGGCACCACATGTTGCACCAGCCCTGCCCTGAGGGCAGGCTGAGTCGGCCATAAAAATAAATAAACAAAAAAGCTCTGAAACAAGAAAAAAAAAAAAAAAAAAAAAGATTATGTTGTAAACCATCCAGTAGAGAAGCTTAATGATATTATTACCCTAAAGGTATTTGAGCTTAATATCACTATCTTTCTGACACTGACAAAAGATCTACAAACCACTGTACATGGTTTCAGGGTAAATCTTGAGAGGATTTGACTGATCTTGTCAGATACAAAAGTTTCATTTTTTGTTATACAGGTCTTGATTTATCTTGGTCTTAACCATCCAGCAAAAAAAAATTTAACCAAGAGGTGTATAAAGTAATGCCATATTAATATGCTGAGCTGTGAAAGGCTCAAGTCAAGAACTTCTGACATTGCCAGTTCTGCTGATAATCCACTACTATTATGGATATTGGACTATATTAACAGTAACTTTCTCTTAGTTCAATGAGAAGAATGATTTGTACTAACAGTGTTTAGACAAGATATCATATCTGCATCTTGTACTCTGAATAACAGAGATAATATATAATGTATTAATTTTTGGAACTGTCTTACTAACCTGTTTTGAAATTGTTTCATTGCTATTTTTTTCTGACTGAAATTAATAAAATATATTTAAAAAATTAAAGAAAGATGAGGGGTTGAACAGAAAACAGTAGGAAAAAATCCTAACGTGTATATCGGTCATCTGAGAAGATGAAATGTAAATGAACATTAATGAGAACAAACAACTGGAATTAACAAAACTCAAAGCACTGCCCATTTTTCTACAATTCTTAGAGAAAATGTTACAAGATAGACTGATTTCTAATGATGTTAAAAAGCATTGAGGTATTTTATTTTATTTTTAAAATATATTTTATTATTAATTTTTGTAATAGTTAATACATCGCATAATGTCTTCATCATAGTTGTTCAGAATACAAGATGCAGACATGATTTCTTATGTAAACATCATTGGTACAGATCTTTCTTATCATTGCACAAAGAGAAAGTAGCCATATATATATATATAGTCCACTAGTCCATAACACCAGGGGATTATCAGTTCATCTGGCATGACCAGGGGCTATTAACTTGAGTCTTTTACAGCTTACCATATTAATATCTTTTTCTTTTTATACCTCGTGATTAGACTTTTCGGCTGGAAGATTTTAGATAATGTGTTGCACTTGTTAATAAGGATAAGTGTACCAGAATATTTATAGCAATATTGCTGAATAAAAAGCAGAGAATTAGACCACATACAAATAATAGAACTGTCATCTCCCCATAGAATACTCTGTAACCATTAAGTTGAAATAAGCTCTTTTTATGTTCAACTGCCTCAATACACCTTAGAAAACTAATATTAGTTGTAAAACAAGACTGCATGATAGATCCAGTTTATCCTGTTTATGAAGTTTTATTTCAGAATATACTGGATTTTGCCAGTTGGGAAAAATAGACCATCTGGTGAGCACAAGGAGACCGAGATGGCTGTGCACAGGTGTAACCGAGGGAGGGCAGCAGTTGTGACCACGGAGATTAATTTCAAGCCATTGTTCTTGTAGGGGCGGGCAGCTGTGGTTGCAGCTGCACTCTCCACCTTGGGCGTGGACAGTGCCAGCTTCTCCCACCTGTGACCAGTTTTCCACTTGTGGATGTCATGTCCGTCTCTCTGGGATTTGATCTGGAAAAGCCATCGCCTTTAGTTTTTTTCTGTTATTTTTAGATTTCTTTTTTTTTTTGAGGAGAAAAAAAGATAAAATACCAATGAAATAGTTGCCAGACAGGTTGGTAGGATAGTTATAATAATTAATGCATTGCATACTGTTTTCTTCATAGTCGCTGTTCGGAGGTCGAGATGCAGAGGGGATATCTTTGTCTAAACATGGTTAGTATAAGCCTTTCTTCTCAATGAGCTAAGAGAAAATATCTGTGTATCTATCCTTGTCAGATAGCCGAAGTTACATTCTTAGTTATGCAGGTCTTGCTTTATCTTGGGCTTAACCATCCAGCAGAAAAGCCTAACCAAGAGGCATAAAAAGTAATGTCGTATTAATATGCTGAGCTATGAAAGGCTCAAGTCAACAATTTCTGACAATTGCCAGTTGTACCGATAACTCACTACTTTTATGGAATATTGGACCATATTGGGTTATTTTGCTGAACTCAAGAATCTACAGTGTTTGGACTGGCTTCAGGTATGAAACGGTGCTTGAAAGACTTCTCCAAATGTAGCTTCTCTAACTACAGTGGGGCATCCATCTCCAACAAAGCAAAACAAAGCAGGAGGATAAGTTGGGAACCATGGAAGCTAGGAACTTGATCAAATATGTGTAGGTGGGACTCAGCCCACTGCCTAAAGCAAACAAGCTACCTCACTCCTGAGATGAACACCCTGTCTGGTTATGGTCAGCTATCCGTTACTAGGCAACCTACTGTTATGTGTTACTGACTTTGTAAAACCAGGATGCATAATAAGTTAATGAGCAAAGAAATCTTGAGGATTAAGGACATTGGCTTCAATGTGCGACTCACTGTTGTCCTTTGCACCAGGAACTTCTCAGGTGTTAAAGAGGGGTCAGAAGCACATGGCAGTAGGATGAGGAGGGGAACCCCTCAGGAGACAGGCCCTGCCCAGGCTCGGGGGTGGCCCTTCCGTCTCGCGCTGCACACCCTAGGTGCTGCGAGGCACATGTGGCTGTCCTTATGCCACCATCCTGGTGCACTGTGGCCCAGACCAAAGGCAACAGGGTCAGCAGACAGTGGACTGGAAAGCCAGGATCCAAGCAAAGCCACGTGGCACACTGACTGTCTAAGTGTGAATTTTTGTTTTATTTTGGCTTGTTTGAATCTGAAATTCTTCTTTCGTTTGCAGTAGTCTTTTTTTTTTCTTTCTTTCTTCTTTTTTTCTTTTTTTAAATAAGATTGTGGGAGTTTGGTTGCATTTTCAGCAGCACACAGACTGACGGCAACAGGAGAGTCGGCGCACTGAGAACGCTGTGCTCTGAAACAGAATCTTGGTATCATCCACTGCAGATGTGGTTTAAGATGCAGTATTTCTGTTTAAAACTAGGTTTAGCCATTTGCTAAAACTCATGAATCGGAGACATCTACCCTTGCTTGCAAAGATTGTATTAATGAAATAAAAATAAATGTGGCCCCCAAGATGTTGTTTCGGTATGTAGTCTGTGTTGTGTAAATGCGGATCACGTGAGAGCGCTTGGGAGCTGGGTGTGGGGATCACCGCAGGACACTCACACAGTGTCAGCAGTTACAGAAGCCCCTGCACCGCGCTCTGGACAATGCGATGCCACTCTGGTCCTGTAAGCAGCAATAAACCTGAGGGAAATTAAAGGGATGCAACAGCGTGAAAAACCAAGCCCAGCGCTTTGGGAGTTCTAATATTAATTAGAGTGGCTTTGTTACGACTGATTAAACTGCCCCAGAACTGCAGATTGGAGGCGGATCTAACCGTCGTTTAAATGGAGCAGCTAAGAAAACAAATAGAAATTGTAATTGTAGCAGGGAATTACATGGAATTATGATTCCTGAATGTATGCCTGATGAATTCAGCTTAGTAAATACTTCCCAGTGTATTCTGTGTCCCAAGGCATGGTATGAACAAGAGTTTCAATCATGGGAATTATTCTATTGTAGATTAGTGTGGGTTTCAGAAATATAAGCCCTGGGTTAATTCTGAGGAAGGATCCTGAGGTAGGCATAAGTAGTTCTGGACAAGAAGCTCTGAAAGTTATGCTAGGCAAATAAATAAGCAATGCCCTTTCTATGAACAGGTAAATCAGAACAATAATTTTAAAAGCCCCAATAAATTTGACTCTCTGCAAGGGAACAGTAAGGTATTTTCATGTTTTGTAATTTGGATTCTTAAACTGTGTTCTCATGAAGTAGTCTCGATTCTTCTGCATCTTGCCAGATAGTGTGAGTCCCAGTGCCGAAAAAGCTCTTAGTCTCATTTATTAATTTATTTATGTATTTATTTTTCTATATCTTGGTGAAGGGTCTACAGGGTCTTCAGGGTCTCACTACTAGATCAGACTCGTAGTGATCCACCTGTTTGCTGCCTCCCAAAAGCTGGGATTACAGACACGCGCCACCAGTCCAGTCTCAATTGCTGTCTCAGAGCCCCCCAGGTGCTGGGCCGGCAACGCAGGTCCCAGGGATCGAAGCCCCAGCCCCTGAGCCTGCTCACAGGCGCTTTTTTTTTTTCTTGTTCCAGAACTTTTGTTTGTTTATTTATTTATTTTTATGGCCGGCTCAGCCTGCCCTGAAGGCAGGGCTGGCGCAGTATGTGGTGCCGGAGATCGAACCGCGGTCCTTGCAGCCACCTAAGCAGGGACCTAAGCAGGCACTTTAGACCACTGAGCCATCCTGATGGGCCCTGCAGCCGCTTTAATCCACTGACCTATTTGGCTGATCCTATTTATTTGTTTAGAAGTAGACAAAAGTAAACTTGTGACCCAAATAAGAGTTAATGAGGTCAAACTAAAACAAGTTTCTTTTAAATTGTATAAATGCTGTTGATTAAAATTTGCTTTGAATGTAAAATAAATTTGAAAACTTCCTGATGCATTCACTGCATTGTAAGCCAGAATTATTGCCTTTAGCTGAATCCTAAATGCAAATGTCCCTGCCATCAGTCAAACCCCTTCTATCTGCCTAGGACTCGGTCTGCAGAAGGTTCATGTTCCTGTCATCCTCGCCTTCAGTATTTGTATTTATTTAAATGGCCACTAGATGGCAGACCTACAACTGAGCAGAACTGCGGCTCAGCTGCAAATGGTTTCTGCAGCAGGGCATGTTCTATTTCAGGCCTCCCTCAGCCTCTCAGCCAGAGCCGTCTCTCTCTTCTTGGGGAGGTTTCATAATGAAGGTGACCCAACATTTTTACCTTTATCTAATCTTTAGTGCTTTACAGACTTATACTGCTTTTCACAATCGTTGTTTGAAATGGAACACAACGGTGCATTTCCGATGAGAACACGAGTCTGCGGGGCAAACTGCAAAGGTTATTTAAAGAGTGACAAGGAGATGACTTTGAGGCACTTTGCTTAAGGGCTGCAGAATTTAATTAGCTGCTTTTGTGATCTGCGCTCGGATAACAGCTGGTTCTCTACCATATATATATATATATATATATATATATATATATATATATATATATATATGTTGTTCTTATGCGCTCTACCTTTATGTTTCAAAAATAACTTCAATCCTTCTAGAAACCTGTAGAATCAGTTAGAGCTACAAAACCATTCTTTGCGCAGTGATATTGACCTCTAGCTTCTTTATTTTCTTTGGCCCTTGGAATTCTGCGTTACCCCTCTCCAGGTTCCTTCCATTTTATCTTTTGTGCTCGTCGAAAGCCCTGTCATTATTGTTTAGTTTGCCTCCTGATTTCTGAGGCTGAGCGCTAGGCCACTGTTGATTTTCAGCTCTTGAAAATAGGCCAGCCATTTTCTAAAGCATGTGCACTTGTGTGTGCACACGGTCTTCCGGCCACGCGCAAGTGACACGAAAAGCTGTTGCCATGCCACTTTTCTCTAATTGCAGCATGACGTATAACGTACTGCCTTTAGGGCAGCGTCTCTAGGGCTCAGAGCTAACACTTCTGGGTCCTGAGAGCAAATGTAATTCTTGGTAAACTCTGATGGCTCCAAGACCATCAAGGCTAGAAGGAGGAAAGAAAAGACCAGCGCTTCTGCTATTCAACACGTTCTCCCTAGTCAGATTTTAGTTCTATGCTGCAATCATAAGATAGCCTGCCACGGTGGATCGTGCTTCGCAGGAGAAGATGACTTTATGCATTCCCTGCCACACACACTACTAGGGCCAGGGCCATAACTCAGTGGTCTGTGAGGGAACAAGAGTATCACATTTCCCCTTCACTGATACTGAAGTCATTACTAAAATCACTGTCAAAAGACTCAAAACTAACATGGAAAAACAAAAGGAAACATTGACTAAAACCTGCAGCCACTCACCGTGCTCTGCCAGGTGAATGTCGTTTCAGAGACCGCAAATTGCTTAGTCATTAACTTACATAAAATTGCACTCTTTTGAGATACGTGTGCATTTCCAAGCATGCGTTAGAAGTGAAGACCTCTGAAGTATCCTGTAACGGTTTCCCACTGGAGCATCTTAAACTATACTACAGTATCACGGTTTGGAATGGGATATTGATTGAATCAAAATTACAACCCTATCATCACAGATTCTTCCTGTTACCCTTTCATAAATGTGCAGGCTCTCCTGCAGCCTACGTCCTTTATAACTTTTAGAATCTCCCTTTCAGGAAGGTTATGTGCACAGAATCATCCAGTGCTTAACACTTGCAAATTGGCTTTCTTTATTTAGTATGTTTCTTGGAGGTTAATCTGGTTCTAGACTTGGCATCAGTTTTTGAGACTGAGCTTCTGTGGTCCAGGACCGACACGAACTTGCCAGCCATTTGGTCATTAACATTTCTCAACATATCTGCTGGTTTGGGCTCTTGTGAGTTAGTCTACTATAAGAATGCAAATACATCATTTTGTTCTTATTTACACTTTCTCTTTCTCACACCAGAGAAGCAGTGCAGTGTTCACACATAGATGCATCCTATTTATTGCACTCGAAAGTATAGTCTGAAGGTGCTCTTGGTTTTACAGAAATGTCTCCAGCTTATCATGAAATAGGAAAAAAATGTGCAAATAGGGAGGGGAAGAGAGGAGGAGGGAGGGGGAAAGGAAATAAAATGAGAAGAAAAGGGAAATAAAACTTCTGCAAATGGAGAAGGGCAGAGGGGAATGGTAGACAAGGAAGCAAGCTATAGCTCGTATAGGCGCAGCTTCTCCGCGATGGCTGTGATTCCTCTGTATATCTGAATCTGATGAAAATAAAGTAATTCAAGCACAAGTTTTGTGAGAACCTCCTTATAATTTCTCTGCAAAAAAATTTCCCAGGAAAGCAGTTGATGAATGAAGAAACGGCTGGGCATGAAGTGTGTCTCAGAAATTGTCATGAAGTTTGCCTAAGTAACCACAGCGCCCTGAGTTCCCAGGAACAGTACATGGGGCACCAGTTTCCCTGCATCAATAGAGAGTAGTGCTGCTGTTATTACTACTTTAGCTGAAAGGTATATAGTGATGCTTCTTGTTTTAATTTGCCAGGTAGTAATTCATAAAGCAATGGTGATATTTTTGTGTGTTTATCGTCTACATCAAGTGTTGAAACCTCTGCTTATGTCTTTCACCATTTTATTGAAATGTTTTAAAGACAACAGAATGAAATAACAATAAAACAGAGTCTCAGAGCTGGTTAGTAGGAGAGTTACAACCATCAGTGCTTTGCACATGACTGTCTTCCTAATAAGGCAACCAACCAATGGATCTCACATTATTGAAAAGTTCTTGCACAGCACAGAAACCACCAAGAGTGAAAAAAACTGCCACAGAATGGTGAGCAGTGGCTGCCCACTGTCCATCAAAGGACTTTTGGAAGATCTTAATGTATGTACAAAGGCATGGGAATGACTCCCTTGGATAACTCGTGAGATGTATACAAACACACGTTATAGAATACCTCTACCAACAAAAGCATATCTATCTTCTCAAGTATTTAACATTATTTGCCTTGGCCGCTTTCAGAGCCCTTCTGCCTGGCTCTTCTGCAGTAACAGCACAGCACCGGCACCCTGCAGTCCCTCTTGTGAGCTTCTCGCTTGCACCTGAGACTCAAGCTTCTCCATCACCCTTTCCCTGGCATTCTTTTCCTTCATTCTCTTCCCACCATCGAATTTTCTCAGCCTCTGCGAGATCAACTCTTTAGAGTCCACACCTGTGTCAAGGCACAAGCTGCTGGAGTCTGTGTCAGCCGTGGTAATTAGCCCGGTTGCACCAGGGCTGTCCATGCAGCTGTCAGTGACAGAGCTTCACTCTCCTTCATGGGAGAGCAATGCGCCATTGCAGGTGAACTCAGTTTCCTGAACGCTTCCACCAGCTGAAGAGCACCTCGGTTGTCTCCATATCGTGGCGGCTGCGAATAGTGTGGCAACGAATACGTCACTTCTGAGAGAACTGCTTCTTCATTCTGATACTGAGAATTATCAGGTCTTTATGTATTCTAGAGCATTTTTCTTTGCTGAACATGTGAGTTGAAATATATTCTCTAAATCTAGAGTCTATTCTTCTTAACAGATTCCTTTCACCAATTTTTAATTTTCTTTCATAGACTATAAATCCTGTGTTGTCAAAGTAAGAACTCTTATGATTTTACATGTATAGATGCAAGTCTCATATAAGGCCTTAAGAATTTGAAGGTTGTATTTAGAAGAGGTGTAGAAACGCATACTGAGGGCCAGCCAAATAGCTCAGTGAGTTAAAGTGAAGTTCCTGGGGCTGGATCCCTGTGCCTGCTATGTCAGCCTTGCCCTCAGGGAGCACTGAGATAGCAATTGAGGCTGGGCGTGGTGGCACGCACATCCTCGCTCTTGGGAGGCTGCAAACAGGCACACAAGTCTACTCTAGTAGCGAGACCCTGAACATCCTGTGGACTCCTCCCTAAAACACACACTCACAAAAAGAAACACATGCCTAATTCATCATTCTAAAAAAAATAGAAAATAAAACCAAAGGACATTAAAGTAAAATTGCTAACATATCATAAAAATTCTTCAGTGAAACTAATTTAAATCAATAATCCTATTTAAATTATTTTAAATAATTTTTAAACATTTCAGCACTCATAAGTAGCTGCACTGCCAAGCTTATGAAAAGCTTTTCAATTTATCTCTTCATTTTCTAAAGACTCCACAAGAATGGCCAGTTCCTGACCAGATTATTGGCCAGATGGAGTCAGGAGATGCAGCTCCCAGGCCTGTCAGTGTTTCCTTGCTTATTTGGCATGCTTGGTGTGAAATACATCCTGCAGTTTGCAAGCACAATGGCGGCATCCTGTTCCCTAGAACTGGCGATAATATTGTGAAGTCCATTTTAAAAAAATCATTAAAACAATCTGTCGTTTTATCATTCAGCTAGAATTCAAGAAGAGAAAATGCCAGTTTCTTTCCTCTGCAAAATTTTGATGCTTCTTTCCTGGCAAATTAGATCTATCCAAAAATACAATGTCACTCTTTAAAAATAGAACCATTTTTTGTAAATTAGACTTTTCTTCTACTGTTTGTTAAATATGATGAGGAAAAACTGGTTCTTGTTTCAGTTACAAACATCTTTTGCTTTTCTCCTAACGTAAAAATGATTGAGAAAACCTAACAATTCTATATTGGGTTATTATCCTTCAGTTCATAAAAACATTATTTTTTAATATACTTGTGCTTTGGTCAAAATACAGTGGTCAGGAAAAGCTTGAAACCTTTAATTTCCTGGTCAATTTCCCAAAGACAAGCAAGCTTTAAATACTATCTGGCTGGATGTAGGCTGTGTGTGGGCGCACATTCATTCTGCACGGTGCATCTTACATTAATGTAAGGCTTTTAGAGACTTGCAAGCTACTGTCTGATTCCTCCTCTGCTCAGCTGTCTAAGTTTGCATTCCTCAGAAGCAAGACCACCTTTCTTTCACAAGAAACTGCTTGCAGTTTCCTAAGTATCAGTGGAACCTTCCACCTGCAAGAGGTCACTAACCCACCCAGGAAGGCCCCAGCCTTAGGACCACTTGGCATTCCAAGTCAGCACCTCTCCACACAAAAGCTTTTGGGTTTGACTCTTAATACATTCATTTTACTGGGGATGCAAATAGTTTTTTTTTTTTCAGTTGTGAATATTGTCTACTTAAAATGTTTATGGAGTTAAAAATTGCTATCTGATTTCTTCTGTGCTCTGCTCTCTAAGTTCAAGTATTTTTTTTTAAAGTGAGACCATTTTGCTGAGAACTTATTTGCAGTTTCTGAAGCCTTCAGCGGTTTAAAAATACTTTCGTATGTATAAGGTCAAAACAGCATTTATGCAAGCTTTCACTTTTGTGTCTAAATTATCATTTTTCAGAAGCATTATCGTTTTTCCTGTCTTTATTTTACATTGTGATCAGAAGAGAGTCCTCGCCTTGTCGTGTCAGTGTGCCCAGCCCCATGGGTTGTTGCATGAGCCGCTTGTCTTCTGATCGAACATCCCCACTCCACACTCTTCTGCACTGGCGCTTCATTTCAACAGCATGAAGTTTTCTTCAGTTACAACTGCTCCCTGTGGTTATCAAATTTCACATCCCTCTTATTTTACTTTGAGCACACTGCTCTCTGGAGCAAAAGAGGTGTGTGGATTCCCCACGTGATACTTCAGGGGAAACATGAACCAGTAACCTAACCACTCAGATCCTCAGCTGTGCCATGTGGAGTCTGTGCACACACAAGTGTGTGTGTGTGTGTGTGTATGCGTGCATTCATGTGTGTGTGTGTGTGTGTATGCGTGCATTCATGTGTGTGTGTGTGTGTGTGTGTGTGTGTCTATCTGTATGGCTGTGTTGCTATAGTATTGTATAGATTCTAGCACAAGGGATGGAAGTTGGGTCCCAGGAAGTCCTTACAGAAAGTGAAATCCTTTAACCCGTTTCTTAATATTTGTGTCTGTGGAAAGCAGTTATCGTTCACATTTGCTTTACTTGACTTAGTGTGTGGGAAAAGCACTACCACTACTTGTTTGGTAACTCTAGGCGAATCACTTAAATTAATGAGGTTGAATTTCTCATTTTTAAAGATAAGAATGTAACAAAGTGCTATATCAATGAAGTGCTATATCAATTTATAAATATAGTTAGAATTTTGCAAGCATAAAGGTAAGGACACGCGCCATCCTTGAACACTTGCAGGGGCTGGATTTCCCTACGTCAACACATCCGTGTTGATAATTGTCATGCCAACAGTCTTCGTTCATTCATCAGGAACATAAATCATGTAACACTAAGTTAAAATAACAATTTAAAAACTGTTCAAAAGGAAAGAAAAGCTGGGATGGAGGAAAGGAGAAAATAAAGAAAAATACACACACACACACACACACACACACAAGCTAGCTAAGATAGTTGTACTATTAATTTCTATTGGTTTATCAAGAGGAACAGCTAATGCTACATTCTTTTTTTTTTTTTTTTTTGTCTTTTTTGAGACAGGGTCTCGCTGTACAGTTCAGGCTGGCCTTGAGCTCAGTTTTGTAGCCCAGGCTGGTCTCGAACTCTCACAGGTCCTCCTGCCTCAGCCTCCCGAGTGCTGGGATTACAGGCATGTGCCACCACGCCCGGCTCTAATGCTACATTCTCAAATCATCTTTTCACAACTCTATCTGCTAATCTGAACAACTATTTTGAAGGTCATCACAAGCAAGGTGACGGTGGCAGCTTCCTATCTGCAACTCACTTGTCCTGCCTGGTGGAACTTGAAGTTTTCCGTGGCTGCCCTCATGGCTGACTGGCACACATCTGTCATGGTTTGTATCTAGTTGTCCGCTCAGAGCCTCATGAAAATCATGGAGCTGTCACCGATTGAGGCACAGGGCTAGAGGACCAGGGTGGGGCTTAAGGGACAGGGCCAGACAGGCACCAACTGATAAACCGATAGCAAGCACGCCCACCAGCACCACTGCCTGGTGGCCTCTCTTGGAGGTATGGAGCCAGTCATCCTGCACACATCCCTCGGTCTCTTTTCCAGACCCTGTAGTGTGAGGTGGCAGTGTCTGTGGCTGAGGCCATCTCGGGCAGAGAGAAGATCTTTGGAGAAACCAGAGGGACTGACCCTCTCTACTGCCTTGCTATGTAATTCAGACTGCTTTTAATTGCGAAACCTCCAGTAACTGTGAGCTAAATAAGCCTTTCCTTCACTCATCTTAAGTGCCTAGAGAGAAGGGTAACTAAAAGAAGATCTGTATCGGTTTTGTAGCGTTCAAGTAACAACTTGCTTTGAAAAGAGGACTCCAAAAAGAAACTGATTTTCATGCAGTTCAGGAGGTTGGAATCCAAATCAGAGGAACTGCGCTGCTGCAGACGGCTTTGTGGAAGGGTCCTCCTTCCTCTCTTGCTTCCTACAGTGGCTGACACGCTCCTCTCTGCACCAGCAGGGAAGGAGCCTTATTCCAACACAGCTCTTCTGTCTTCAAATGAATATCTTCCTGTCTGTCTGCCTGGATCTCCAAATGTCTTTTTTTTTTTTTAAATACATATAAGGACTGCAATTTTATTAAATTTAGGGCTCACACCCTAGTCCTGTATCCAGTGAACTAAAATTGGTTATATCTCAAACTATGATACTTTAAAAATGCCAAGTAAGTATCAGCTTTTAAGATTTGGACATGTCTTTCAGGCAAATGTGGTAGAGCAGACTGCTCTATGCAGAGACCCACTTGGCTGGATTTCAGAGGTGACTCCTCTATCCCCAAGTTTTGTGCCTTTTCCCAGGGGGTCAGACAGGCCTCTCAGAGCTCAGGTGCATACCACAGCTCCCAGGACAGGGGAGCTCCCTCGGGACAAGGCCACCGGATTCCTGGCATGCAGACCCACAAGCCTGCAGCATCGCGGCCCCACGTGTGAGTCACAAGGCCATTCCATGCTCCAGCAGAGGAGGCGTTGCATCAGAATGTGCGTGGGAAGAGAAGGCCATTTGGGTGACTAGGTGTCACACCCCAGGTCTTTCCTTATTTTAAAAATGAGAAACTGAATCTTGATGACATCAACAAAGTGTTCTTGGTGACACAGTTGAAAACTGGTTGGACTGGGACGCGTTTCCCTACCTGCAAGTCCTGGCTGTCCTCGTGTTCTGCATGTGCTCTCCAAATTCCCTTGTCAGGGTGGATTGACGTGGCCTTGGTAACTTCAAATCCAACTCACCTGGTCCTCAGGTAGCCCCGACTGCTGCTGGGCTAATATTTGTACTGATCTCCTGTGACGTTCCCTAATTTTGAGCAGGGGAGTTCGGCTTCCAGGAAACTGTCTCTAGTTCAGTTCAGTACTTTTTTTCCTTGAGTACATTTTTGAACAGGGCTCTAGACCAGTGACGACGACACACTGTTCAAACTAGTGTTAAACTATTGGTATTGTTTGCTGCTAATGACACTTTACCCAGGTACACACGAGCCCCTTTTCTTCATGGCTGAGATGTGGATGTGGGGACCTAGAGCCAGGCAAGGGGCTCAGTTCCTCGGACACATGACGCAGAAGGCCCATTTTTTGCCTCAAGTCTAAATGAATTTTTCTAAAGTTGATAGCTTCATTGAATAGGTCTCTAGTATATGTGATAAAATAAATATCTAGGATTTCCTCTCAATATGTGGCAAATAAAAAAATTCACAACAGAATGACTGAAAAGGAATAGGTCCAAGAGGGGAAGCATCTACTCATGTCCATACATGCAGCATAATCTGAGAGAAAGAAACCAGTATAGCAAGGCCTAAATTAAGACATACAACTTTTAAAAATGAAAATCAGGGCTGGGGAGAGGACTCAGCAGGCTAAGTGCCCACCTGGCAAGTACAAGGACCCGGGGACCATGTGCCATGTCAATCAAGCACCGAGCTGGCCACTGAGTCTGGGTGTGGTGGTGCAGGCCTGCAATCCCAGTTCTGGGCAGGCTGAAAACAGGGAGATCACTACAAGTCTGAGTTGTATAGTGGGACCCTATAGGAAAGAAAGAAAGAAAATATTTTTAAATGCAAAATATATAGACATGCATAAAACATGAAATTATTCTAGCTGCAGATGTAGCACAAGAGACAAAGTTAATTGAGGTCAATAGCAAATTAGGTTTAGAAACTATACAAAGAAAAAATTTCTATATAGTAGCAAAAAAAAAAAAAAAAGGCTTTGCCAGGTAATGAAGTGATTATTGCACACATTTGTGTCCTGAGCCAAATATAGGACTCCATCTTTCTTTAGTGTCGCCTTTTTCGTGATTAGAGCAAAAGAAAATTGTGCGCCTTGGCTGCTGTGCCCTGCTGGGCCGACTCTCTGGAATTTCAGGACATGTGCGACATTCATCACAGAAATTAGCTTTCCACCTCAGAAGGGAAGCACAGAGTCCAGGCCAACAGAGGACAGGCAGGTGACTGCCCTGAGAGCCACGCTGCTGGTGGATTGTAGCAATGAGAAAGATCTGTCATTCTTTTCATCTGACTTCATTCCTAATTCCATTAGCAGAATTCACGTGAAATATTAGAGGATGCTGTAGATATTAATACTGCTAATACATTAACTCTCTTATATGTTTCCTGTTACCCAGCAGTAGGATTATATTTTTTAATATTTATATTTCCTCATGAATTCAAGGTTTAATTGTATTAAGTATGTAATTACATTTCCATTATCTCTAAGTTCTGCTGCTGTTCCCCACACGCCCTGCAAAGTCCTGGCTCCAGTTTTGACCCAAGTCCGTCACTAGCGTCTGCACTGCTGGCTTCCTCCTGGGCCAGCGCAGCTCAGCCCTGAATTAGCTTGAGTGGAAGGTAGACTTCCAGACACCTTTCCAGGGCCATAGAGCCTTGGCGTGGGCACGATTCCATTCATACAAGCATGTGCGTTTTTAAACAAAGCTGAGCTGTGCTCTCCTGACAGGCCCAGAATGGCTCCTGGTACTCCTTTGAGGGCCATGGACTTGCAGATGCTTCAGAGTTGAAATTCACTGTTCTGCACTGCTGACTTCCTTTTCTAGAAGGTTCTTGTCGCGGTCTCCTCCTCATCCTTCACACTTCTAGTTTATGTAACCAGCTCCTTTTTATCTCGGCAATCACTCTTTCCTCTGGAGCATCCATCTTGCTCTCTGTCACTAGATAAAGCCTTTTATTCAGGCTTCTTTCCTTGTGCCTTTTGCTTCAAAGCCCCTGACCCAGAGGCTTGCTTCTGCCTCTAGTTTGGAGGTCTCCCTAGCATCCTAAGAAGGATTTATCTGCTTGGCCTCTGTCGCTCCTGCGACTTCACTGCCTGCCCCATACAGATTCCCTTTCCTTGCTGGCACAAATTACCCGGCACCCACCATGAAGGAAGGAAAGATTTACAAAGCTCGCAATTTATGGGGTTTCAGTCCCTACACGACTAGCTCCGAGGCAGGGAGGTGGGGCAGAGGGTTTCGCTCCATGCAAACAAGCCCTCCTGTGTATGTAGAAGATGGAACGCACGTCATTAGGCGCTTGGACTTTGGGAGACGCAAATCTGAACAATGTAACGAACAGGTTGGTGTGGTTACTAGCGCGGACTACAAAGCAAAGAAAGCTGGTGCTTGTTGCATGGCAAGACAGTACTTCAGATAGGATAATCAGACCAGACCCGAGACCAGGACATGCGTGTCGAGGTGTGTGGAGCAGAGTGGAACGGGGCCTCCTGTGAAAATGCAGGGGAAAGCCTGAATTTAGAACGACTGGCTTGCTGAGTGAACCAGAAAGCAAAATCACCAAGCAATGGTGTACACCAAGCAATTGGTGTACTATAAAGGTGAGGCAAGGACAAATATTTTATTGACTATATTTGATTTAATAAATAGATAAATTAAGACAGCGATTGGGAGGCACAGTATGGTAGACTGACGGAAGAAAGGGCCGCCTGCCTACACGCAGCTTTGGCTTTCACTGTTTTTCAAAATGGACTTCACAATGAGACTTGGGGCCCTCCCTTTTTGACGCAGCATGAGAAATGACAAACAGACAAAATTGCTGTGTCCTACAGGATGCACCGCTTTCAGCTATGCGCTGTTTATGAAAAGTAAAATGCCAAACGAGTCCTTTAAAGTTTGTTGTGATGGCCCAGCACGATGGCTCAGTGGTCTAAAGCACCTGCTTAGGAAAGCTTAGGTGGCTGCAGGGACCGCGGTTCGATCCCCGGCACCACATGCTGTGCCAGCCTTGCCCTTAGGGCAGGCTGAGCCGGCCATAAAAATAAATAAATAAACAAACAAAAGTCCTAAAGTTAGTTGTGAGGCCCACAGCTGACCCTCAGCAAAGTCGCAAGTCCCAAGGGCCTCACTACACAAAGACCAAATGCATCTGGGGCCCTGAGGCAGGCTTCTTCTTGTGGACTTTTTTTTTTTTTTTTTCCTGTGGACTCTTGACGCGCAGCGCCTCACAGGGATTTGCCTCCTGTCCTTCAGACAGGGCTTCTTTGACGCAGTCTTCACTGAACATTCTTTCTTGCTCTCATGCAGAATCACAATTCTATCGTGGTCTGGGGGCTCTCCTGAACATTTCTGGCTTCTTTCTGATTTTAATCTCATTTGGATGTTCTCAGAGGACAATAACTGGCAAGGTGACGCAGTAGATAAATTTGCTTTTAATATCTCCTTAAATATTTCTACTACCTGGCCAAGAACTTGGATAAAACAATATGAGAAACATTATTTTCAATGATTTTGATATAATGCAATTACTCAAGTCACTGAAGTTCCTATTTCATGGCTCTTTTAACACTGCTCCTTTGTTTCAAAAGTTCACTAAATCCTGGTGCTCTCCGGGGCAGATGCAAAGGCTCTCGGGTCCCAAAGGGGATTCGGCATTTTGCTGTCACCTTCTTTGGTTGTTTCTTTTCTCTACGTCCCCCTGCCTCCTGTCCCTCTTCCAGGACGGCTTTTCACAATGCGTTCACTCCATCCACACACATCCGCAGGCCAGGCACCCTTCAGACACGCCTTGGGTTCTTGTTTTTCTTCCACAAGGCTACCTATGATCGCATTCTCATTCATGCTTCCAATTTAATTCCTCTGACCTTGCCTTTGTAGTCAGTTGTGGGACGCTCATGCATGGACTTATGGTGCCGTGTTCTGCGCATTCCTCCCACAGAAGAGCAATGCAGATCCAGTTTCCTCCCTCACTCTTCGTAGTGCCAAGGCCCAGCACCCAACACCCACAAGTTAGAGAAGGAAAGGGTAATCCAGCTCACAGTTTCTGGAGGTTTCAGGGCATGAGTGGCTGGCTCCAAGGCAGGGTGGCGTCACAGAGAATGGACCCTGGTGAGTAGAAGACAGCAGAAGCCACAGCGGGCGTGGATGGTGTTTTTCTGTCCCTTCCATCCTGTTTGAGCCTCTGTGGGCGGGCAGCGCTGACTCTCACAGCCAGTGTCCTGTAGCCTAGCACTGCACCATGACTCGTCACCTCTGAAAGTCCTCACCTGTGACCACATGAGGCTCTAGGGTCGCCTAGACACAGGCATGACACGACCGTGTTGTACAACAAGAACAGACTGAGAAGCAGCCGAGCTTGAGCTGGATTCTACTTCTAGAGATTCCCAGATGCTTTACCTGGAAGAAGCCCTTTGGCTGCTCTAAGACCCTTTCTAAAGGAGCAGGAAAGTTACCCTTGAAGACTTTCTTTCCAGTTCAAATGAGCTAATCCTTATAAAAGTATTTTTTTAGTATGATATTGCAACTAAATATGATATATTACAGTATTTTTCTTTTTTCATGAGCTTTTGAAAAGGTTAGCAGTATGCCTTCTTGTGTTTTAAGAATTATTCCAAGCAGTATTATATATTTGCATTTATCTTTGATTATTGGAATCTATATTTCACCTAACTAATGTTCCAAGTTTACATATAAGAACATATACTTCCCTTTTAAAATTTTTTTAAATGTGATCGACATAATATATTTACAAAAAAGGTAAATTACTCTTTCCTCTGCCTAAAATGTTGTAATTTCATAGAAATAGGACTAGCACTAGAAGGTTGAACACAGAGTTATATTCTAGTATGACAATTTGATTGATATTGTTACTCTAATAATCTCTCCTGCGGTTAAAATCATTATTCTGGAATAAAGATTGGAATTTTATATAGAACACAAGCAAACTGTTTTCGCCATGTCAGCCGGCATGCAAGAGAAGGGCACTTCTGAGACACCACCTGCTGTTCCCAAACTCATTTGGGGTCTGCTCCGCTCGCTCCTCGGACCTCTCGCTCCTCGGACCGCTACCCAGTTGGCTCCCGCTGCCGAGAATCTGAGAAAACCCAGCGACCATGCAATGAATCCAGTGGAAAACTACAACTGCACTTCCTAGATAATGCCCTATTGTTGAAAAATCATTGTGTCAACAATAGAACATCTTAGCAATCCATGTGTTAGGCCCCAAGCAGCCCAGTGCGAGGTGAGGAGGAGTTTTCTGAGTCACATGAAAGCAAGAGCCAAAGTGGAAGTTATCCATTATGATTTCTTCCATTTGCATTTTTGAAAAATAATATCAAGCAAGCTTGATAGTTTCTGGTGAAGAAATATGTTACATGTGGAGCTGTAGTTTTAAAACTGAGCTAATCATGTCTTGAAAACATACTAAGTTTATATATAGCTTACTGTTGGGCACGTACATTAGCTATACACTGGACACTTGAGCTACACCAACGGATATCCTCAAATGCCATTCATCAAAGTCCCTGATATATAAACCTTCTTGAGGTTAAAAAAAAAAAATATATATATATATATATATATATATATATATATATATATTTCTCCTCATTGCTGAATTTAATGATTTTAATAAGAGTGTTACTCAAAACTATTTCAATAAGATCTGAGATTAAAACATTTTTCTTCCACTTTCCATGGCACTGATTTTTAAAGGGTTTTTAGTGGCAACACAATTAATTTAGATGTCAGTTTTCTGAGTCACTCATTCGTAACACACATGAAAGTATTGGTGAGCAGCATGGCTAGGTAACTGCACCAGGGGCATGGTTGTCTCTGTGGCCCCAACAGCTGTATTCAGTAGCACTCTGCAGCATCACCATTAAGCATGAGTGCCGTGTTATGCACATCTTCATAGAACTGTATCTAGAGCAAGTCATACACAAATTTATGAAAAACTCAATGGCCCAGGAAAACCGCATTTATGATGTGCCACAAACCTGAACTAATCGCAAGCAAAACTAACTGGGGCAGGGACAGAGACAAAGGGACAGAGGCGCTGGGGTGAGTCTGCATCGCTCCAAGCTCAGCACAGGGCCACACCCTATGACCACTGCAAGCGTGTGCTGATGGCCTGCCAGAGGGAAGCATGAACGCGGTGCAAGTGTCAGGTAGCACAAAAGCAGCAAGAAATGCCTCACCAGCCTTCCACAGTCTTATTTTCTTCCTCTGTCTTCTCAGTGAAACACCCATGACTTCCTTATTAAGGCACACATCAGAACATGTCAGTATTTCAATCAGAACCGTGCAGCCTCCTCCAGCTTCCACCAGTGCACTTGGGATGACACTGAGGATCAAGGTCAAAGCCCCAGGCCTCTTGTTTTCTGCATCTGCCGGAAGCCAAAGTCCAAATTCTCCACTCTCTGCTGCGTTAGCCGCGCTGTGGGTACAGTGGTCTGTTGCTGTCCAGGGACTGTCACAGTCCTCGGGAGGAGGTTGTTTGCTTCCTGGCCAGCTCTTTCACAGGTGACTGTGTAGCTCCTAGTTCTTTGCTTCAACACCACCCAGCGGGAGATGAGTGGCACAGGCAGTAGCAGCCAGCTTTCAGGCGCGCTTCCAGCTGAGTTTGCTCTCCATCCTCACCGTCCACGTGTTGCATATTTATTATGTCTTTGCTTTTGCAGTCTTTTAACTAGAGTACAAAAAATCTTAAAGATTGGGTATGTGTTTTGTTCACTGACTCTTTGAGCCTCTATAATTGGACTTAGCACATGTCAGGCATCTACAGCATGTCCTTTAGTTGAGTTGACCTGGGAAAAGCAATATATCTATATATCAATATAACTATATATCTATATATCTATATCTATATCTATATATATAGATCTATCTATCTATCTATCTATCTATCTATCTATTGTATAGTGAGACCGTGTGGACCCTTTATTAAAAATACAAAAATATTTTTTTTCTTTTCTGTGTTTTTAGTAGGGTCTACAGAGTCTCACTACACAAATTGGACTCACTACACAAATTGGACTCACAGTAATCCTCCTGTTTTCAGCCTCCCAAGTGCTGGGAGTACAGGCGCCCGCCACCCCGCTCAATCTCATTAGTGATCCCAGTGTGCCATGTGCCCCTATCCCTGCGCTTGTGCAAGCAGGCTCTTTAGCCTGCTGAGCTATCTGGCTGGCCCTGACTTTTATGTTTTAGATCCACATAATAACAAAGAAATAATAAATGTACGCTGTATATGGTCTTTACTCCTTGCACCTATGGGCATGTCTTGGGAAACTACAGTCCACTATTATCACCAGCATGCTTACTTTGATAAAGTAAGGAAATAGAACATTGTCAGTACTAGGAGGACCCTCGTGCTAAGTACATACCAGCTTTTTAGGAGAGTTGTCAGGCTCTTCATCACCAGCTCTGAGACATGTAGCAGAGAGTGAAACTCCAGGCAACCCGCCACCACCCTGGTGGTTCCTGGGTCTCCCGGTCTCTGGTCAGCCTGCGCCATCTCTGCCAGAGTCTATGGTGTTTCCAAGCAGTGGCCAAGGCATCTAATGACACTTGGCAGAAGGGTCCCTACCTCTGCTCTATTGATAAAAAATAAATACAGCTGAATAGATATTTTAAATTTAATAATTATTGACTAAAGCTTTTCATCCAACACTTTGGACAGCATGAGGGCCTATCTTTGAGAAGATAAAAAATTGTATGCTTGAACACCCATTTCATAAAGCTGGTGAGCCTCACTTCCACAGATGTGCCTTCCAATCTCTGCAGTCAAACATGTCCCGTGACAGGTGAGTTTAAAAGTTATAATAATTTATTTATCTTATTCCAAGCACAAAGACTGCAATATAACCCAGATAAATGTTTCAAATGAAATATGCTTGTGTCCATGGCATCACTTAATGCAGGCTACCTCTACCGCTTGCTAGGCATAGCTCTCCACAGCAGAAGGCTTTGTCAATCCAGCCTGGCAAAAGGCAGCATGGCACAGAGGAGCCGGCCCAGCGCCTGCTCCCACCTCTGAACTCTGCTTCACCCAACTCTATGACACTGAGAACTTCTAGACAAATTGTTATGGCCCTATTTCTATCTGAAATATTTTAATGATACATAATAAATGTGTGGCATCATAATAAGCATGAAATGGCTCTCCATAAGTGACTTAGGATGACACCTGGCATTGAAATTCTACTCTCTTCTATCTATACATGTAAAATATAACACAGGCATTCCATTTGGCTCTCTTTGAAAATAAGAGTGAGACATTCTGGTAGTTCATGGATTAAGAGGCAGTGCTGTCTGGACAAACTGTCTTTAAAATTTTAGTTTGGTTTCTTATTGGCTATTAATTGAAAAATATTTCTTGTACCACCAGAGCCTTTTAGGAACATTTCATATGCTCCAGAGGACCCAAGCCATCTTAAAGATTGCAATCTATTTCCTAATTGAAAAAGTACCTTTCCATAAAAGGATTACATAATTAGATTTTTATCTTCATTTAGAGAAATATTTGTTGAACGGCAGTTCCAAGTATATTTAAAATTCAATGCAAATGCTGTATGCAAATCTTCCTTATAATTGCACAATTTTGGTTATCAAATTTCCTCTGCCTTTATAAGAAGTGGAGAAAATTTAAGAGACTGATATGAGGGGAAAACATACTTGAATGCTTATAAGTTTTATTTCATTTTATGGAGTCACCGAAGCTGTTTGATAGACATGGTCTTTCTCCTGCTAGGCAACACGCATGCTTCATAGGTCAGACACCGCACTTGCAATGTGCAAGTCTCAGGCATTTCACCCTCAGCACGCTCCTCTTCACACCAGTGGCTAACAATATTCCTGTATAACTGACATAAGGAAGTGGTGAAAGGATGTTGGGGTGACACAGGTAACTGCTCCACTGCAGGATGGTGCCACTGATACTGCAGCGTCTTCGTTAGCTGTGAAAGGCACACGAGCATTTTACCTCCAGATTGGTCTGCATGGGCCGAGACAAGCTGACCAGTGTGCTGCCGTAGCAGTCTTTCAAATACGGTTTTTTTCTTTCTGTGTTAGGCTAGAGGTTGACTTTTGGTCATATTTCCATTCATAAGAAAGGGAGGCCACATTTCAGTGTTTGTATATGTCTTCTGTATTATGGCTTCTTTAGTTTAAAGGTAATTCTGTGGATTCACCCAAATTGTGGCATAGTCTGTTCATTCAAATTATGACAGTGTGAAACATACTGTACTTTTAGTTGAGGTTGTAGCATGTGTAACTAGCGCTGTTGTAAAAATTCCAACACGTGCTTCAGGGTAGTTACGTGCATGTGCCTCTCTTAAATGTTATGTACTCCACCAAAGTTTGGATTCACTGTCTCAATTCAATTGCCTGTTTTAAGCTTTGGTTTCCAAAATATTTGCATCATTTTACACACCAATCCATGTACACATTGCACCTGAAATGGTGTTATCCTATTACATATTCTAATTATGGTATTGTGATATCCATTTAATTTGCTTTAAAAAATGTTCTTTTGGGGCCAGGGAGATAGCTCAGTAGGAGAAGTGCTTGTCTGGCAAATGCAGGGTCCTGAGTTCAGTCCCTGGAACCACACACACACACACACACACACACACACACACACACACACACACACAAGTTCTTTTGGCCATTTGATATATATGTTTTGAATGTTCTCTTCCATGTTTTGCCCATTTCTCTATTGTGCTGTTTCCTTTTGATGTGGATTTGTTGGAATTTCTTTTTAGTATTTTCTATTTTTTAAAGAAAATGAAAATAGTTAAACAATATTGGAAATAATACTGATTTTCACTAAACAAAATGATAGGAATTCAATGATGGCTGTTATATTACATATTGTTGCCTTCAGATGAGTTCTTCGTATAGCCTGGAAACTTTTCCTACTGTGTGTGTCAATGGCTAACTTTATTAGGAATTATTTTGATAACAGATGTCCTTAAATTTTATGCAGTTCTACAGTATCAACTTATTTGTGTCAGAATTATGAAAATATTCTGTTTCATTTCCACAAATTTTATTGTTTTGTACTTCACGTTCAGTATTTATGGTATTAACTTTTATGTATAGTGTGAAATAATGAGAACACTTATGTTGGTGGACAAAATACCTGGCCCATCCACCTTAAAGCGTCGGAGGCCACTGGACTGTACATTCCCGTGGGCGCTGTCCACAACCTCCCAGGTCCAAGACCGGCAGGTGAGGTAGGAGGATCCGTCCCCTCCCCTGCCACCCAGGAAACAAAGCAGGAGCACAGTGGAGTTGGGTGAGAGAACATGCCCACGTGCCTCCCTGCAGCAGGAGCCTGGGGAGACACCGCAGTCTTGCCTGCTCCCTGAAAGGCTCAGATCTATCTCCATATGTGAAACACCTTCAGCCCACCTTTACAAGTTGGCAGAATTCTGTGTAGAGTCATGTTTTCACACTTACACGAGCAAGTATAATAATAGATCCAATATAACTTGTATGTTCTAGATTATTAAGATTATCTGGAGCAGTGATTCATAAGACTCCTCAAGTTCCTAGATGAAAATATTATCACCCAACTTGTACTTATAAAGCATTCAATCTGTGCACTTAATATTAGTATGTACTATGCAATTATTCCCTCTGCTTAAATAAATGATTAAGGTTCAGTATAATTTTATTGTATTTACTTTTTTTCAGTATAATTTTAAAAAGAATAAACCCTATGTATGGCAAGTGGCAAGGAATTGATGAGTGTTTTTAGCCCAGCTGTGATTTCACTGAAACTTTAATATGCAGACATTTAATGTGATTAATTAGGGTACTGGTGTCACCTTCTGTGGTTCAAGCTGGCTCGTTTAGTGGCTAGAAACCAGAAGGAAGGACAACTTTCTGTGTTTAAATGCTTTTAGGAGATGTTCTGTCTTTACCATCCTGTAGGAATCCAGGAAGAGTAGCTCCAGCAATTCTTTCTCAAAAAGTACATCCTGTGTGCCTCCCTTGTTATAAAATATTTGAGTGTGGTCTTTTTAACTTTATACTACAAATTAAAGATAAATCCAAAGTAATGAAAGCCAATATTCTCAGAATTACGTTAAGGTTGCATGCCTGGTAAAAGCTGCTGGTAACAGTGTGTACTATTATCATTCTTTACTTGGAACCTTTGTTTCTCTCTTTCTAGAAAGTTCTTGAAGGCCACATTACATGTGACCTCCGGTGTGAAGTTTCTTCTGAACAGCTTCCTCAAATTAGAAGTGATCACTCCCTTGTGAATCCTTACCGTGTATTTTACCCAAACTTCAGTTTAACTACTTGACATCTTAAACTGCAGTACATGACTGTCATGTCTATTTCTGCCTCTAGATTGAGCTCCTATTTATGGAAGTGAAGAAGACATATTCATACTTTTATTACCATCTGAAGAAATAATTATTGACATCTAATAAAGAAAAAAATATACATTTACTCCATCATCTAACTTCAGGATGGAATTAAAATTTTATTAAATATAGATTATATTTATAATAGAAATACAAACATATTAATTGTAATGTAATAATAATCTAGACCCCCTAAAAGGAAACAACTCAAGAAACCCAGGCTCATTTCAAGAGATGATATTCATATTTTAATCTTTGATTCTTAATTCCCCTGCATCTACACAAATGTGTTAGAAAAAGAAGCAATGTTTTTCACATAGTGTGAAATAAGGCTGCAGAACTTATGCCATTACATAAATATATTGTTAGATAATAATTTGAATAGTTATATAAAGTTTACATTAATATCTCTACATACATGGCTAGTGATATAGGTCAGTGGCACAGATACCTGCCTGGCAAATATAAGGCCCTGAATTTGATTCCTGGTACCAAAGAAAAAAAGAGATCTCTTTATATAAAATATCCGTCTTCATCCAATTTTACTGGAAATTTGCATGTTACACTTTTTGAAGAAAAACAAAAATATGCATACTAAAATTTCTACACACCAACAATAATTTATGAAAACAACCAAATAAATTATGTTTGTACTGGCTTAAAATAATTAAAAAATAACTGGAAGAAAACAAAAGTATTTTTTTTGCTCACAGCTTTAATGCTAGCATTTAAAGTTATTAGCCATGAACTCTCTGATAAATATTCTTCTACTAATTAATGCTTTTTGGCTAATTATGTTAGAAAAAAATACCATATCATGAAGACAATGTGTTGAATTTAATGATCTACCAAGTACAGGAATTTTTGTCAGATACAAACAGAACAGACAGATTAAAGTTCTAGAATGAGCTGCACTTGACTGAATCTGTCAAGAAAACACATTAGTGCAATGAGGAAAATTTAGTTTATTTTCAACAAAGGATGCAAGCTTAATTTACATGAAGTCACATAAATTAATTTAGACACTTCTTATCCAAAAATATTGAGAGGTCATACACGTAAATTTGAAAGGTAAACTTTGAGACAAATTTGAGAAAAAAACAAGAGAAAGTAAACAAAATACTGTTTTGGTAAAGTTTTAAAACCTTTCACTTTTGCAGGATAATAATTAAATAAAAAGGAAAGCCACAGATTGGGAGACAATATTTGCCTATTATATAACCAATAAAGAATTTGAATCTCAATACATAAAAACACTTTTATATAATATTGAGACATTTTTTTCCCCAAAAAATATTAGTTAATTGTTACAGTGTCTCACTATGCAATTTGGACTCTTAGTGATCCTCCTGTCTCAGCCTCCCCAACCCTGGGTTACATGCATGCACCACCATTCCAAGTTTGGGGACCAGGATGGTGTGCCTGCGGGTCCCATGACTAGCACAATATGTAGTACCAGGGATACAAGCTGGGTCCTTTACACTTGGCAGGCAGGTACTTAGACTGCTGAGCTCTCTCCCCAGCTCTGGCTTTTAAATAACCAAGGGGTTCAATAAAATTTTATCAACAAAAGTTAACTACTAGTTTGTTTATGAAAGCCAGTAGAGAAGCTCGTTATTCGACAAATGCCAGTTATTACCAAACCGAGATTGTATCGGTCATGCAGTGACATGGCTGTGCACTCAAAAACAACTGATGGTAACAAATATTTGTGGTAGAAGTAAACGTGATTATCTCTGTATTTCTGGTATAGATGTAAAATAGTGGAAGTACTTTCACAGTTACTTAAAGCATTCACCACAAACTTCTCAGATGATCCTATAATTCTACTCATAGAAATGCACTGGAGCATAATGATGGTGTATGTCTGCACAAAGACTTGCATACATGTATGTATACGTAGCAACATTATTTGGAATAGCCAGAAGTAGAGCAAACCAAATTTCCATCCATTGATGAGTGTGGTACAACCAGTGTGGTAAAAGCTGTGATCTCCCCAAATGACAGAATACTATGCAGCAGGTCAAAGGATAGAATTCGGACACATGCTCCAACACGGATCAATCACAAAATCATGCTAAGTGGAGAGTCCTGACGTCACATACTACATCCTCCACGATCTTATGTGAGCTGTAGAGGACACAGACGTATGTATAGTGAGGCAAGCAGACGAGTGGCAGCGCCCTGCAGAGGAACCAAGGGCCACGCTGCTCACCGCACTGCTCTATGGGGAACAGTAGTGTGTGCTTATAGTCATCAGCAGTGTGGCGTTACACCCAGATGGCCTCGTGATGGTACTAAAGACAAGTTTACAACTTGAGAGTTTGGATAAAGTATAAGTAAAACAGTCAGAATAAAGCAATTACGGAAACTAACCTGATAAGAGGTGGAAATAAAATAAATTGGAAATAGTTTATTAATACATGTTTGCTATACATAATAATTACACACATGTACCAACTTCATATACAAAAAAGTAACATATTTTTAAAGCTGTTTTATTCCCTCTCACCACTCCTTTCTGTAACAGATGTAATTTGGTAAGTACCACTAAAGCAATCAAGTTAAACAAATCGTATTTTGAAAGATTATGACAGTGTTATTCTAGCATAACCTCAAAACATTGGGAAAACCTTAATCAAATTATCAATATTTGGGAAAAAATGTTATCACTATGAAAAACACAAAGTGTTGAAATTTGGATGATTCAATTTTGTTATAATTAGAGATGAATAAATTTGTCTAAATCATAAAATAACAGCTCAACTCATTTTTTAAAAGCATATTTGGTTATTGCAGGACCTCACTATGAAAATTTGATTCCTCCTACATTCAGCCTCCCTGGTGCTGGGATTTACAGGCATGTGACCCTGCACCTGGACTCTGGCCTGCTCAGAGCACCCTAAGGCAGGGCTGGCATTACATGTGGTGCCAGGGATGGAACCATGGTAACTGTGCTGGCCTAAGCTTGTCTAAGCAGGGGCTTTAGTCTGCTGAGCTATCTCACTGGACCCTAGTTTACTTCATTTTATAAAACCTTATTAATAACCTAGAAGGCAATACAAAATGAAAGCAATAAACCAGTTTGGGTTATGATTATAAATGTCAACATCATAAAGTACATCAAACTTAATAGTATGATGAGAATATATTGGTGATTCAGTATATTTTATTTTAGAAATACAACTTTAATCTGGGGAAACAAATTAAAAGATAAATATGTGATAACATAATGAATTTTAAAACACTTTTCTATCAATAGGGTAATTAGAAATAGATATAGCTGACTTCATGGGATGTTTACATGGTATCCATAATTAAAATGGCAGCTATTTGTGTATTTAATAAGAATTGATAAGTAGATTAAAATTTAAATTATATAAATACTAATTTTGATCTGATGTAAAATTATTATATATTTACACATATGCATAGAATGTGCACCTATCTTAGTCCATTCTTGTCATAATGAAATATGGTAGATTTGATGATTTAAAATATTAGCAATTGACATTTTAACAATTCTGAAGGCTGTGGAATGCAAGAATAAGGAGCCAGTATTATAATAACCTAATAAACCTTACACTTATTTAACTATATTCAAATAAATTAAATTGGAGACTATCATATTTTGCAGAGAACAAAATTATGACTGGAAAATATTTTATTATTAATGACAAAACATCAATGCTCTGGATCTATGAAGAACTAAAGATATTAATAAGAGCAAACGGTCACAATCATAGGTAAATTATGAAGAAAGAACACGCTTTGGACAGTAAAGCTGTGTTTCCATGTCATGAACAACAGCAGCACACAAAATAAAGGCCTGTGGTGTAATCCTACCCTTTAGGTGAATAAAAATGTTCAAGAAGAAATGGGCAGTTGAGCCCATGGGACTGTGTATTATGAAAAAAAGTATGCATATTCAGTCATTGTTCAAACTGAAATTCAACCCAGAATTCTTTTATGAAGATATCTTATAATTATAAAAGCAACACTGCTATGGAAATATTTTTTTCCCTAGAATTAAATGCAATAACAAAACAATGACAAAATTAGAACTAGAACCAAGAGGAGTTTCTCTCACCGGGCATACTCTGCATTGAACTACGATGGTGGCTGGGGTACTATGGAACCCACATAAAGAATGAAGGCCGCCAGTCAGCTGGCAATAGCAGCCCAGTAAACAAGAGTGCGGAAGGACTGCACACGAAGACAAAGTTCACACCGCACTGTTTATACTCCAAGGAGCAGGGGAAAAGGACAGGAAGTGGAGGACCAGCCTTTTCTTTAATCTTTGTAACTTTCGTTTGTTGCCACAAAGATGGAGCATAATAACAGACACACTGAAGAATTTTGGGTGTTCTTTTTTTTTTGGGAAATGGGAATACACTTTTTAAAGTTTCTAATTCTGGTTTCTAATTCGAGGAGAGAATATCATAGCATGTCTTATAAGTAGATTGAAAGTCAAAGATACAATGTAAATCTTAAAGCAAAAATTAAGATTAAACAGTATTCAGATAATTGAGAACAATTCAACTAAAAATAGTTTTTGTGATAGTAAGGAATTACTAAGAATAAAACATAATATAAATACTGAAATGGCAAATGTATGACTGGCACTTCTATCAGTTTGGGGAGAGGGTATCGCACAAACTTTTAGTATGCTGTGGACATGGGCACTGACCATGTTGCTTACTGGTAGCCAGGTGTCACTTGTGGGACTGAGCTACTGCTATTTCCTTGATATCCACCCTGTTGATCTGACTATGATCATAACACATGGGGTGCAGGAGAAGTCCATTTGTAGAATATGCTGATGGAAATATGTTGCTGCTATATACAAGAATAATTGAAAGAGTGCTGTTGTATACTTCTTTTTCTCCTGTGTTTGTTTGGCTTATTTGGTGGGTCCTTTCCATTCACTTTCATGGAGTTGTGGTCATTTTGATCCCTCTGTAGAATATCTTTTAGTAGTCTGTGTAGAGTTATCTTATAATCATAAAATTCTTTAGTTGTTCTTTGTCCTAGAAGTATTTCACTTCTGCATTGAACTGAAAGAGAGTTTTGCAGGGTATAGCAGTCTGGGTTGGAATTTATTTTCTTTTTTTTTTTTGTCTTTTTGAGACAAGGTCTCACTATGCAGTTCAGACTGGCCTTGAGCTCACTTTTGTAGCCCAGGCTGGTCTCAAACTTGCACCGATCCTCCTGCCTCAGCCTCCCGAGTGCTGGGATTACAGGGGTGCGCCACCACGCCCGGCTTGGAATTTATTTTCTTACAAGATTTGTACTTTGCTCCATGCTCTCCCTGACTTGATGGTTTGTTTGGAGAAATCTGCTGTTATTCTGATGAGTTTTCCTTTAAATGTGATCTTTTTTTTTTCTTTAGTGGCTTTTAGCATACTGTTCCTTTGCTGAATTTCTGGGATCTTGATTATAATATGTCTGGGTGTGGTTTTAATTCGGTTGATGTTATTTGGAGTTCTATGTGTTTCAGTTATCTGAATGCCACAATGTTTTCCCATATTTTGGAAGTTTTCTGCAATTACTTCTACCCATGTTCTTTTTATATCATTTGTCCTGACTCCTTCTTTCCCATTGATGCCTATTAGTCTCACATTGTTCATCTTTGCATCATCCTGGCAGATGTTGAATTATTTTTTCCTGCATTCTAGTTAGTTTTAGGAGACTTTTCTTATTTTTTCATTAGCTGCAATGGTGTGTTCAAGGTCTAAACATCTATTTTCACTTTAATTGAAATGGTTTTGCCAGCTTGTGATTGAGGATTTAAGTTCCTCCATAGCACTTTCATTCTGCCTCATGAATTCTATTTCTTTCCTATATTTCTCATTCAAGGATTCCATCAGTTTTCTATTCCCTACTTGTTTTTTAATCCTTGTCTTCGTTAGGAGCATTTAGTATTTCTTCCATTATAGTTATCATTTCTTTTTTCACTTCAGAAAATATTACTGATCTGATATTCTCTATACCTTACTGCAGTTGTTTCTTTACTTCAGACACTATTATTTCTAAGATTTCAGAAGTATGATTCCAATTTCTCCTATGCTATTGTCTCCTGCATTTGTTCCTGGGGGTGCTGGAACCAGAGCATGCATTTTGCTTCTTCTCTTCGTCATTTTATATAGCATTGTATTCTGATAGTTGGTGTAGAACTTTGGTGCATTTATTACTCTGGCACCAGGTCTGGATCTACCAAGTTCAAACTTTCCAATTGGGTCTGCTTTGGGTCTAACTGCTGTACTCCGCTTCTTCCTGCTGCAGCCCTTGGACATAAACCTGTTGTGGTACTCTGGTAAGATGTTTTGCTCTGTATCAGCTGGGTGTATCTTGCCTCTAGCCTTTCTGCAAGGGGGTCTGCCACAGGATTCCACATCTGATATGCCAATCCTAGGCTCTTGGTCATATGAGGATCTGGTGGGCCCTGGTTCATCTCACTCACATGTCGGGTTTGAGTTCTGGATCAAATGTTGGTGTTGAGTTTTGCTTCACTGAATAGTTATCCCTGAGTTATATCACCACTGGCACAACGTTACATGCAGAATATGTTAATACTTAGGTAAAGGCCATTTCTTTACAAGATTGAAGATTAATCTTGTGAGCTCTTTTCTGGTAATAACACTGCTGGCACATGAAAAGTTTAATGATGGAGATGCAAATAGAACAATACTTAAATCTCACAGACACACAACAGCAACCGAGTACATCAACCTCCAATAAATCTCAAAGCAGAAGAGGGTTTATGTGAAAGAAAATATTTCTTTTGAACCAGCTAAAATCTGGAGACTTGGGCTTGCAGAGATAGCTCAGAAGTCTCAGTGCCTGCTTAGGTAAACACAAGGATTGGGTTCAATACCTGGTACCACATGCCGTGCCAACCCCAGGAACCCGCCACCAAGACCTGGTGTGGTGGTGCACCCTTCAATCCCAGTGTCAGGCAGGCTGAAAAATGAGTCTGAGCTGTGTAGTGAGACCCTATACCAAAAACCATAATCTTTAAAAAGATCTGGGGTCTCTAGGATAAGCATACTGTTACCTCCAAAGAGCATCTAATGACTGCTTCTCCCTCTACCTGGTCTCCTAAGCTTTCCTGTTCTCCTATGTTGTAGTTTTAAAATGTTATGATTTATTAGCTTTGTGCTTTTCTCTTGTCTCCCCCATGGCTGGACCTCTGACCAATATTCCCTTACATTCAAGGAGTGTTGAGAGGCAAGGGTGCAGGGGTACTTTAATACATTTTGCAGTCTTTCCTGCTGGCCAAAATGCTCAGTAGCAAGCATGAACTACATGGTTTGCTGATATTTTAGATAGGCATTGTTTCATTTTATTCAGTAGAGAAAGTTGCTCCTTCCAGCTTAATCATATTCAACTACTATTTCTGGAAATGACCTTAGGCCAGTCCTTTGTATTTAAGGATGCTTAAATTTAGAACTTATTTATAAGCGTGAGGCACAAGAAATCTCCGTAATGAGTGAGTGCGGTCGGTACGCCAGCACTGGTGTGTCCTTTTCTTAAGCTTTCTGTGTATGCTTACACCTGAGGGCTTTGTGAAGTAAGGCAAGTGCAGACTGGCATGGCTATTTATACCCCTTCTTCTTTGATCACTTAGTAGTAAGACGGGTCCAGCAGGTTTATGCCAGGGGAATGTGAGCAGCTTGCAGAGAGCGGTCACTGAGGCTTGGAGGCTGCCTTCTTCCTTGAGCCCCTGTCCTCGGTCAGGAAATGCCCATGGTCACGTGCTTATTAGGTGAGCCAGTGCCCGCTTTCTCTGTGGAGCAGCTGGTGGCATGTGAAGACAAGGTCGTCTTTCCTGGCACCATCTCCGTGATGTGTGCCATGTACCCATGCCACCGCAGCAGAGCAGACACGTGATGGCATGAGGGCCGTGTGCCTTCGGCACTCCCAGGCCTCTGGCTTTATTCCTTCCTAGGTTGGCTGTGGATGATCCGGTGCTAATCTGCATTCTTATCTTAGTGTGGTCCCGAGGCTCTGAGGGGAACAGCAAGTGGGAGTGGAACTCACAGGCTGTAGACTGATGGGTATCATGAAGCTGTAATTCAGAGAGATGCCAGGGAGATGCCAGGGGTGCCAAGAGATGCCAGGGAGATGTCAGGTGGATACTAGGGGGACACTGGAGGATGCCAGTGAGATACCAGGGGACACCAGGGAGATAGCAGGGGGATACCAGGAGATGCCAGGGAGATGTCAGGGCAATGCCAGAAGACCACTCTGTATTCCTGGTAATGAGTAGTGCATGTTGAAAGCTCATGTTTATGGAGGAGAAAGGCATCTAGCCTTTCCGAAACAGAAAGTCTGGGGAAGGGATTATTAAGCAAACAATGCAAAGAAGAGAAGTATGTGCACAGATACACAGTACATCGAGTTTTTGATAGGAAAGGTGGGAGATATATATTGCTTATTCCTAAAATAAATGCTAAAAAGGAGCTAGTAGCTTCCTAAGATGCACGCATTTGTATATCCTACAGAGAGGGTTACAAGGCAGATATGGAAGTGATCATGGCCTCCTATGCATCTTGTGCTGTGGTGTTTCAACTGCTGAATTATTGGAATGCTATGCATAGTAAAATTAAATTAAAAGGGCTGGATGTAGTGGTGCATGCCTGTAATCCCAGCCTTTGGGAGGCTAAGGCAGGAGGATTGGTGCGAGTTCGAGACCAGCGTGGGCTACAAAAGTGAGCTCAAGGCCAGCCTGAACTGCATAGCGAGACCCTGTCTCAAAAAGACTAAACAGATAAATAAATAAATAAATGTTTACCAATCGATAACAAAAGAATCTCTCTCAAGATGTTCCAGGCTAAAATTTAGATAAACATTAAATTGCTAACATATTTAGAATTCAATGATATCTCCTAAAATGTAACATTTAGGAAAAAGGTAAAGCTGTGAAATGAACAATAAATACATACATTCAACTTAACTTACATAACTGAAAAGTTTTCCTCTTGCATAAATATAGAAGCAAGACCAAAGCATTCATGTAATCTTGTATCAGCTTTTAACATTTATGTCAGCTCCTGGTGATAAATGCTATTTTTTTTCTCTGTTCTATGCTGAAATTTAGTAAAAGTTCTCAGAAAGTCTGTATTTAACAATGAAAAAATAAATTCAAGAAATGCAATAAGGAGCCAGGCGTGGTGGCACACGCTGTAATACCAGCACTTGGGAGGCTGAGGCAGGAAGATTGGTATGAGTTCGAGATCGGCCTGGGATATAAAAGTGAGCTTAAAGCTAGACTGAACTGCATAGTGAGACCCTTTCTTACAAAAGACCAAAAAGAACCAAAAAAAAAAAAAAAAAAAAAAAAAAAAAAAAAAAAAAAAAAAAAAAAAAAAAAAAAAAAAAAAAAAAAAAAAAAAAAAAAAAAAAAAAAAAAAAAAAAAAAAAAAAAAAACGGAAAAAGAAAAAGGTAATGCAATGAGTTCATGGAATCATAAAAAGAAGTCAGTTTTATTAAAAAAAAAAAAAAAAAAGCATTCTACTGTTCTACTGGGATTTAGAATTCTTTTGTATATATTGATGCCCAGGGGAGGAGGAGCAACAGGAGAGCTAGAACATGCTGCAGGAGATATTCAACAGTCATATCAGAGTTATTAATTTATAACACAGATAGACTTTTAATTAAATACCTAAATCAAGATTACGCCTCTTCATTAAGAATGACATATGGTCTAAACTGCTCAATAAATCAGGTGGAAAGCAAAGAAAAAAGACCTGGTAGAGGTGACGGTAGGAATGGAATTAATGGAAAGTGCAGGTCCTAGGCCCACTTGGGGTTAAGTCGTTGTTCTGGTAGCTTAATTGGGGTCCTGGGGCCAGCGCTCCACCCCATCGTCATCCTCAGAACTCTCCCATGGAGATGTTTGCACAGGGCCGAGGAGAGGCAGTGAGGTGTGAGGAAATCATTCCATTTGTCTCTGCTTTCGTGATTGTAGTTGCTTAAATTAAGCTTGATTTGTTGTGTCTTTAAACATTTTAGTTTTGCTTAATTAACTGTAAGTTGAAACAAGATTTATAGAACTGCAGTTCTTAATAGACGGAGAGATGATATCTTTAGCTACCAAAATGAAAAGTGACAGTCATACGGTTTCAGTCCCCTGAGGTCTCGTCTCCAGACCTATTTCATTTTTTCAGGAAAAAAAAAAAAAAACTTTCAAAAATATTGTGAGGAGTATAGCCCACCAAAAGTTTTATTTAAATAAGGTAATCTTAACAAAAAGTCTTGCATCTCATCCACTTCAGCCACAGCTGGTCAGTGCCTTCGTATCAGGCTTTAACATCACTGAAGCACACTGATGATGGCAGCAGATGCATGCAGCCTCCTCTTCAGGGCAGGTCGAGGAAGGCAGCATCACAGCTCCTGGGCCAGCCGGGGAGAGATGTGGCCTGCAGTGAAGCCCTGGGAGTGCGAACATGCATGGCATGTGGGAGGCCTGGGCTGCATGTCTAGCATTCCAGGAAAGGAATCCTAAAGTCAGGCATGGTTCTGGTATTATAAACATCTCAAAAAGATATGAACTTATACTCCATTTTTTCTAGATAACAAATTTGGTTACATAATTTTATAATTTAGTTAGATAGAGCTTATAGAATTGTATTGCACTAGGGACAAAATGAATGCAGCCATAAAATGTTTTCTTTTCTTTCAGTATATGTAGTACAGGGTCTCATTGTGCAGACTGGACTCATAATGGTCTTGCTGTTTTCAGCCTCCCATGTGCTGGGATTACAGGCACACACCACCACACCCAGTCTCAACGGCTGTCTCAGTGAGTCCTGGAGGCAGGGCACACATAGCAAGCCTGGAGATTGAACCCCTAGCAGCCCCTGCATCTGCCTAAACAGGTGTTTAATCCACTGGGCTATCTGGCTGGCCCTTAAAATATTTTCTGAATTAAAATGCACAGAAAACTATTTTGCATTATACAAACAGGTGGTTTAATTGCCTGAAAGCTTTGTGTTTTGGAAGGAGAACCACTAATCAAAACACTTGAGATACTTTGCTAAGTGTTACCTCCATTTTAAAATATAGAATCCTTTTAATTTTCTCACCTATTGAGAGTCATGTTTTCTTTCTATGCATTTTCTAAATTTATTGCTTTTATATTGTCCTTTTATGGGGACAAATTTCTGCTAGTAGTGCCTACAGAATTTCAATGAATGCAGATGATGATGCCAGTAGACTAATGCTACACAGTGTTGTCAGGTCTTTAATCTATATAATCTCTTTGCAATGTATAAATTCTATGATTTTGTGGTTGTTGAGTCGTATTAACCATGTCATAAAAAGAGGCTCATGTTAGAGCTGAACAGATTCTTTTGAAATCCTGCTTGGAAATCAGCTCTCCTCTTCCTGAGTGAGGATGGTCACAATAAAAATCTGTGCGATTTAGTTCATGTATTTTCACAAAGCGATTGGAAAGTTCATATGGAATCAAAAGTCAAAGACCCAGAATAACTGAAACAACAGAAGGAAGGAAAATAGAATATAAGAACTAAGAGGTCCAAATCTTGGGGTTATTATAAAGCTGTAATAACCAAGAGGGTAAGGCATGGGATAAACCACAGGTGAGTAGATCCATGGAGTAAATAGGGAGCTTGGATATCAGCCTACAGAAGTGAAGTTAACCCATGTTCACAAGAGGAGCAAAGCCTTAGTCTCTGCAAAACCTATGCACCTTCACTTAAAGAAAGAAATAAACAAAAGAAATATGTAAAAAAGGAAAGACATAGAAAAAGAAAGAGATAAAGTAACCTGAACACTGACCATAATAGTTCACAAAATTAAATCAAAATAGGTCATCATCTTAAATTGAAATGTAAATCCAGGGCTGGTGAGATAGCTCAGTGGTCTCTAGCACCTGCTTAGGCAAGCTGAGGCGAGTGCCCAGGGATGTCTGTTGGATCCCCCACCACATGCTGGGCCAGCCCCACCCACAGGATGGGCTGAGCTGGCTACAAAGAAGGAATATAAAATTGAGTCTATAAAATTTCTAAATAACCTAAAGCAAAATCTAAATGACCTAAGATTTAGTTATGGCCTCATAAATGAAGCACTAAAAACAGATTCATGAAAAAATTGATGAGTTTCGCTAAAATTTCACATTTCTGCTCCATAAAACATGGTATGAAGAGCAAAGAGAGATACAGATGTTAGGGGAAAATCTTTGGAAAGAGCGTGTCTGATGTGGTGGTTATTCAATTATATAAACTCAACAGTAAGAACACAGAAGAATCTGACTTTCAATTTGTCAACAACTTCAATGAAGAACTCACCAATGCATGCAGAATTAAGCACACTTTCAGTTGTGTTCATTGATAGCCACCAAGAGGTAGTTTTCCCACAGAAAGTATACACAGATATTTATGCAAACTGTGTTCCTGTTTCCTAATACTTGGTGCAGTCAAGATGACCTTGGCTAGATAAATGGGCACGTGAAACTGCACTATGGCCAGACATGGAATTTACAAAAGCTAAAAGCTAAGAGCCATGAAAACATATGGAGGAAAGTTAAAATAAATATTACCTTCTAGGGAAAGGAAACAGGCCATTGGTATCCAGTGCTCTGGAAGAGGATGAACAAAGAAAGCTCAGAGGTGCTTTCGAGCAGTGACATGACTCAGCATGACTCCATAAGGGAGGGCACGACTCGGTGTCCATCAGTCCAGGGCTGCAGACTGCATCACACCAAGAGCGGACATGAGCACACACTGCAGACACTGGGGTGGAATAGCGAGTCAGCCTCCATCCCTCCACTGCAGCAGGGTGCCTCTCTGAGGGTGATGTGGTGGAAGAAACGGTGTGCATGCAGAAGGAGTAGGAGAGAAATGTCAGTGTGCTCTGCATGATTTTACTCTGCAGCATGAACACTGCAAACGTGGAAGATGATTTCTGATTCTCAGCTTGCTATTTGTTAGTTTAAGGGAATTACTCTGCCAATGATTGATATAGAATAGTTCATGTTTTTTCCCAGTCCACTTAATAGTTTGATAAACTGATGTCTGCTTACAACATCTTGGATCATATAGATTAATTAATTCAAAACAGGTTAGGTTAGGACAGTTATAATAATTAATACATTGTATATTGTTGTCTTTGTAGCAGTTATTCAGAGTAAAGATGGAGACATGATATCTTGTCTAAATACTGTTAGTATAAATCTTTCTTCTCAATGAACTAAAAGAACGTAGCCATATATGTACCCTATATTTTTCACTACAAAGTTGTCTTCCATTTATATCCCCCTTTTTTGCTCTTTTTTGTTAGAGATGGGTGTTCCATCGCCACTGAAATATCGTAGGTGCATGAATTCATCAAAATAACCCAGCATACTGTAATAGTCCATAACATAGTGGGTTATCAGCAGAAGTGGCAATGCCAGAAGTTGCTGACATGAGCCTTTTACATCTCAGCATATTAATATGGTTTTACCTTTTATACTTCGTGGTTATACTTTTCTGCTGGATGGTTAAGACCAAGATAAAGCAAGACCTATACAAAAAAAATGTAACTTTTGTGTCTGACAAGGTCAGTTAGGTCCCCTCAGAATTTACCCTGAAACCCTCAGGATTTACCCTGAAGCCATGTACAGCATTTAGTAGATCTTTTGTTAGTGTCAGCCATCTGGATGAGTCATGGCCATTGCTTGACCACTTTCTTCTTTGTGAAAGCCTGAGAGAATGTTTCCTCTCCAGGTGACTCTCCTTAATCACACCATACATTGTTGATCTTCCTCTGTGGCTCCATAATCTCCTTGAACAGAAAATTTGGGACACTACTTGTTACAGGAGGTTAGAATACATTGTCTTGTATCTTGAGTCCTCACTGACCTTGAAGGGCTAAAGTCAAAATATTGGTTATCCTTATAGTCCTTCTTTTTCTCTAATTTTTTGGTCTGCAAATTTAAATTGTTAACCCTCCAGAGGAGAAGCTTAGTGATATTATTACACTGTAACATAGGTACTTGATCTTAACACCACTATCTTTCTGTATATCAAATGCCTAGACATAACATGGAACAGGTATTTTCTAAAAATCATTGATACATCAAATCCCTATAGAATGTGAAAAAATTACACATTTTCATACAGAAGTTTAGAAATCTAACCATATACAACATTTTAGCAGGACAATACTATGACTTTTTCTTCTTGTCTCTTAGTCTCTTTTATTGCCTTTTTTTTTGGAAGCAAACATTGACTTGAGAGGGAGTGCATCAATAAGCAATATGACATTAGAAGTGTGATGCATTTAGAAGACCAGAATGACAGGTGTTCCAAGCTAGGTTTTGGTATTACACATTGCTACCCTCAACTCAACACAGGTCCAATCACTATGAGCTTTGGTACAATGAGATAAATATCTAAACTGTTATATGGACAATTTGTTCAGTGTATATTGGTGTTTAAAAAAATGAAAAAAAGCAGTCCCTGGGGCAACTTTAAAGAGAACTGAAGCAAGTCACCATAGACCCCAGTAACACTGGCAAAAGCAGAGCCCTGCGGCTGAGACCACCTCTAGCCACCATTTTGACTGTTTGGAACAATCTTATTAATTCATTCGCTAGAGGTGGAGAGTAAGTTCGACAACAGAATACTTGACCGTAACAAATAAACTCATTAAAAAATATAAAATGTGGTTGTATAACTTAATTTGTAATAAGGAATGGAATTATCAAGACATACAAATTCCTACTAGTTTTTTTCTCGATCTTTTCCACTCATAAGAAAATTCCATGGAATGCTAAAGCAAAAGAAGATTGGCTAGTGAGCATAAAACATTATCAAAAGCAGCTTATCTTAGGAAAAGAAACACTATAAATTATTGATTGGAACATAAATTTCCCAGTTTTATGAAAAATTTTATAAAATTTTCTTAAAATAAAAAATATAAGACTGGGTGTGGTGGTGCAGCCCTTTAATCTCTGCTCTTGAGTGGCCATAAGATAGGTAAATCACTGTAAGCTCAATCTAGTAGTGAGACCCTGAACACCCTGTAGACCCTTCCCTACAAAAAAAAAAAAAAAAAGAGAAAGAAAGAAAGAAAGAAAAATTGCCATACGATCCAAAACTTATTCGTGGTAATATTAGAGCTGGGGATGTAGTTCAGAGTCACAACAGCACCTGAGTAAGTGAACATTGTGAGTTTGATTCCCAGTATGGAAATAAAAATAAAATCAGTTTGTTGAAAACTAAGGCTCCAGTCCCTTGTCCACTGGAGTTTGTCATAAGGGCCAGGTTACAAAAGGAAGCTGCACATCAGCAGCCGATGAATGAAGAAAGGGGTGACCTACTATTTATCCCCTAAAAATGGCGACTTCTACTATTTTTGACTACGTCAATAGAAGTGGAGAATAGGTGACTAAATTAACAAACACAAAAAGACAAATATTGAATGTTTTCATTTCCATGTGAAATTTAGAACAATTGAACCCATAGAAACAAAGAGATTGGAATGGATAAAATGGAGTTTTACAGTCTGGAGCATGAGGTTTGGGGCTATTACCATCTGAGGACACAAAGATCTCAATGGAGGGATTTTTGAGTTCTATGACACAGTGTGGAGGGTAGAGCTGGCTCTCAGTGCGTTCTCTGGAAGGAAGTGGAAGGGCGAGGAGGCTTAGCTCTGTAAGCGGCACTCCCTCTAGCCCTCTCCCTTGGGGGTACAACTAGAAGGATGCACCGCAGCTGGCAGGATGTCTCTGTCTTGGACTGTGAGCTCGTGTTGGATTAGGTTCGCATGGGTCACCAAGAATTTTGGTGGCTTCTACACACAGAATGAGCAGCTGCTCAACGCTGAAACTTCTCCCACAGCTATAAGGCTGCTGAAGAACAGATGTGAACCATGTCCTCAGGGAGGGAGCATGCCATTGCTGGGGCTGGCCTGGACTCGTAGCAGCCGCCTCCGGACATTGGGAGGTGCCGCCCAACTCAAGTGGTCTTCTAACGCTTGTACAAGACTGCAGGGTGGAGAGTAGCGGTAAGAAGGTGCAATCTCTTTACCAGAGTTCAAGGCAGGACACTCCGTCGTTTTTTAATTCAGGGCTCATGTTGGGGGTCTCATGCTAGATTTGTAGTTATAGCTGTGGACTCAGCTGCATCTAGAGTAATGTGGTGTTTATATTTCTACCCTTGTCCTCAGCTTGACAGCTTTATTTAAGAACCATTTTAATTTAGATGTATTGAATATTTTCATAGAAATACAGCTAGTACAAAGGAGGGAAATCTCTCACTATGAAATTTAAAATTGAGCTATAAAACCTGGGGATGGCGCATTCCTGTAATGCCAGCCCTCGGGAGGCCGAGGTGGAAGGATCGGTGAGAGTTTGAGACCAGCCTGGGCTACAAAACTGAGCTCAAGACCAGCCTGAACTATACAGCGAGACCTTATCTCAAAAAGAAAAAACGAACAACAACAACAACAACAACAACAAAAAAAAACAAAAAACAAAAAAAAACAATAAAACCTAGGGAGCCAGGGTTGGGGACCTTGAACATTCAGAGTTATGTTTGCTTTCGTCATTGAGATTATGGTGGTCAAGGAAGGGCCTTTTCCTGGTCGAAAGAAATTGCGGGCCAGGACACAGGTGTAAGCCATTCATCTAGGATACGGGTGGCTCTCAGGAGCGACAGGCAAAGTGCTAGCAAGGTATAAATGACACTGGGGATAGCCTTGCCTATAAATATTTTCAAATTTAAAGCCTTGGGCTCGCAGAACTTATTGTGTGAGGAAATACGGTGTGAATAAATGGAAATTGTGCTCCGCTGAGTACGAAAGCAGAAAATAGAGTTTATTTCTTGCCCAACACTTCTGCCTGGTGATATCTCTAAGTGTGCAGCCATAAATCTGAGCTGAATCTCAGAAAATTCTGTCAACAGGTTTCCTTGCTGATCGGTCGTATCATTGAATTCCCTTCATTCTGTCAGTAGAAAAATTCAGACAGTGTCAGGGCAAAGACTCTGCCCAGAAAATGTAGAGGAATCTGAGCTTTCCTAGCTATTTTGTACGAAGCTTCAAGTCATGAAAAAGTGGATGTTGCTTTCTGTCACTTAAAGAGAGTGCGGCATAAAGACTGAAATATTATGACATTTCCCCATCAGTTTTAGCCATTAAATGAACAACACATAAAGATTATTTATTAACCTATTCCCATTTCGTGTTTCCTAACCACATGTAAGGATTTGGTCATATGAAATGGTTCTCTATGGGTATTGTGGATCATAAGACCTGTGCTGTCACTGGTTAAAAGTATTCACTGCTCGAAGTTGATCTTCTTGACAGTAACATCATGTGATACAGCAATCATTGTTGAATTTCTATTGCTCCATTTAGTGAAATCTTGTATCTTTTCTGATGCTGGCTATTTTCTATTACTGTTTCGTATCCCTTAAAAATAAAATAAAAATGAAGCTGTTGATCTTATCTATATAGAAGAGCTGTAATGCAGTTTCAAACTTTAAATTAGAGGATAGAAGCTAAAAGCATGGCCAGGCTCCTAACTCCTGGCACCTGCTCCATGAACTATAGCTAAGCCTATTCTTCCACAGCTAGATGAAAAGTTCAAATAGTATTGTCTTTAAAAATAGAAGTTTGGCATTAAATATAGAGAAGTATATGGATGGGCAAATATATTATGTTACTGCATTAATGTGCTTTATTATTATACATATTTTGTCACCTTTGGAGTGATTTTTTTTTTGTCTTTTTGAGACAGGGTCTCACTATGCAGTTGAGGCTGGCTTTGAGCTCACTTTTGTAGCCCAGGCTGGTCTCAAACTCGCACCAATCCTCCTGCCTCAGCCTCCCGAGTGCTGGGATTACAGGCATGGGCCACCACGCCCAGCTGGAGTGATTTTTATTTCTCTACCTTAATTCAACAGTTGTTACTATTGTCCCTTCTTTTTTCTTATTCTACATAGATTCAGAAGCCTCACTCTTTACAAACTTTATATATGTATATATATATGTATATATATATGTATATATATATACATATATATATATATGCACAAACTTCTGTTTGATAATATACATTGTTACTAGCAAAAGCACATTCTCCAGCATAACCCCAATGTCATCACAGTGAAGAAATATGTCTGCCTGGCAAGTGCAGGATCCTGAGTTCAATCCCCAGTGCCCTCCCCCAAAAATACAGTGTCAATACTGCATTTCTTTACATAAGCACATTCAGATTTTTATAAAAGTAATTTTTTAGATTTATTTTTTCTCTAGTTTTACTTTTGTGTGGATACAAAAACATTGTGAGTATTGCCACGTGTGGTGTGTGCCTCATGGCAGACCCAGGATGTGGACTTCGGCAGTGCTGAGTGACTTGAGGCGTCTAGGGTCTGAGCCTTGGCAAATGCACTCCATGGCGGATTTTCTCAACTGTTTCCTCCAGATAAGATTCATGCTAAGCGTAGTTTTTAAAAAGGTAATAGAATTGATGCATGGTCGTCAGGGGTGGGGCACACGCAGTTACCACGGAATGGAGTTCATTTAAACAGCTTAGGAGTTTTTCTAATATACTCAGTAAATAGCTAAAATTAAAATGAGTTGCACGATGAACACACACAAAGGGAATGCACAGTAAAAAAACATTATCTTCTAATTAATTTATTACCACTGCGCATATCAGTGTATCATGCTGAAAATAGTGCATGAGTAGTAGTAATGTTCATTAATTAATGTTCACCTCTTATTTCAACATACAGTTCAGTGATCTTAGCTTGATAGTTTAAAAATCGACCATCGTATTTAAATCACATAAATCAGCCACTGTTCAATGCTTAGCTGATAGTACCGCTGCTTTTTCAGAACTTAATGCAGGAAATATTAGCAATACACAAGAAATATAATTGTGTTGTTGCTGTAGATATTACATGGTTCATAGTGCAAGAAATAAAGGAAATGAGTAAACATGCTTTTAGAATTAGAAAACTAATATTCAATTTGGCAAACAAGGCACTTATGTCACTAATGTATCCAGTTCCGATGCATATCTTTGTTGTTTCATTGTTGTCTTATTAGTGTAACAAAATATCAGCCAATATTCAGGACGACTCAAGAAGGTTAAATACAATTGTAATGTGAGACTTTTCAGACAATTTGGCAAAAGTCATAAAATTTACTTCTTCAAAAATGATTGTATAGGGACCGGGAGATAGCTGCATGGAGCAAGTGCCTGCCTGCAAGTGTAAGGTTGTGAGTTTAAACCCTGTCCCACAAAAAAAAAAAAAGGTTTACATGCAATTTCCAATAAAAATATCATATATTATTACTATTTATAAATCATGGACACATATTCTTTCTATTAATATTTGTATTAATATTTATATAAATTTTATCTTTATATACTTAGGCAAACTTGGAGTCAGTTGTTAAAGTTTTGGCAGGACATAGAGTGCATGTTATTTTGTCCCAGTAAAGATAACTTTTAATATTTAATAAAAGTGTCTGCCCAATGTCTATGTGAAAGAGAAACAATTTTCCCTTTGTACTTAATAAATATTAGCCTTTCGTTAAAAATAGTCTTTGTTTTCATTAATATTTTGTGGTTGAATTGATCACTACATTCTGATTACAAAGTAGCAATTTTCTGTCAGTATTTTATAATAATTACCTATCATTTTTCTGCAAAGAAAACATGACTTTTTCTCCCTATTAAGAGGTGGACTAATGAATTTTTTAAAATATGTTAAAAATAACTTAACTCACTAATATTTTTTACTACAACTGTTCCAACTTCTTAAAGAGAGTCCCATTGATCTGTTTTTGTGACATGCTATTCAGGCTTGGGCTACACAGAGGAGGTAGCAGCCATGGCTCCAGTCTACGTGAGTGCAATAAATCCCTCAAATTCACTCCTAGAACTAACGTGCATCCTCTAACCACCAAGGCTCCACGCTCCTTCAGCCCATTCTCTCCTGCCTTCTTCCTCTGCTCTGGATCTTCTTGTATTTTATATATTTATTATTATTGTTACTTTTAATAAGACATAACATTGAGGTGGTACATGTGTGTAAGAGCTTACAGTTTCTGTCTCCCTTGTTTGGCCTGCTGTGTTTGCTACACTTCCTCCAGGTTCACTCTCCTGGCACAGTGACAGGACTCCTTTTGGGCTTCTGTGTTAATAGTATTCCATTGTGTAATACAGGATGCATTATTTTATATACCTTCATTTTCTTGGGGCAGTGAGTTTGATTCCTACATTGGCTGTCATCAATAGGCCGCAATAAATAGAGCAGAAAATCTCTTTAATGTACTGATTTCCTTTCCCACCTTTCCTAGGGATATATATATATGTTTGTTTTTTTTTTCATAACCTGGGATCAAGCTGAGGACCTTGCACTGGTCAGGCAGGCACTTGTGTGCCCCTGAGCTATCCTCCCGGCCCATATCTATAGCACTGATCACATCGTGGCATATACAGTTTCCTTCCTTTGAGTGGGGTGTACGCTACAGTTTAATAAAACTTTATAAACAGAAGATGAGCTTTGCTTAAAAGTTTGCCATTCGTCAAAGCACAGGAGCAGTTCTATGAGAGCTCGTGTCTATTGTAAGAGGAAAACCGATGTCATGGGGAGCCAGAGTCATCAGGGATGAAGAAGGGCATGATTCTGAACAGAGAGTGATAAGCAAGCATCCCGTGTGGGTTGCTTGGAGTTGAAGGCATCAGTGTAGAACCAAGACCTTTGAAGGCGCAGCTAGTTCAATGAATCAAGGGTGTGTGTACTTCCAGCCAGAGTCATCAGTGTCATAAACTAGGTGTACAGATTTATAAGCAATAAATGTCAATGATCTTTAATTTCCATTTCCTAATTATTAATTATAAAATTAGGCCGAAGGCTAGAAAAGGGATTTGTTGAAATAAGAATCCTGATAAAAGTTTAACTACTCACCTCTGCTTGCTAAGTTCCTGTGTCCTTCTGAAGCTTCCAACTAAGCCACTTAGGAGCATGTGTGCTTGCTAGATGCCACTTCAGTGGGCACAACTTCCAGTTCCCTAACTCCAGCTGCAGTCATATTCATAGGTGATAGATGATAGATAGATAGATGATGGATGATAGATTATTATGGATAGAAAGATAGATAATAGATACATAAATAATAGGTAGATAATAGATAGATAATCGATGATAGCTTATAGATATATAGAAGATAGATAATAGGTAGATAATAGATACATAATAGGTAGATAATAGATTAATAGATAGATGATGGATGATAGACAGATTATTATAGATAGATAGATAGATAGATAGATAGATAGATAGATAGATAGATACCACATGAATTAGATCATGCATAACAAACAAACCCCATGGAGATAAATATAAACTACATGAGGAATCACAGGCCTTTCCACCTGGACTATTTTCAGATCACTTCCATTCGCTGCTTCCATTTAGAACAGGTCACAAGGGCAAGTGTGCAGTTCCTCCTATTTGGAACTACTTGCCATGTCATTTCAGGTCGCTGAAATCTTTGATTGTTTTGTTCTTGTCCTCTTTTGTGGGCCTCCTTTTCACAGTAGGTATGTCTTTTAAGGAAGCAATTGCTTTCAATTGTAAAATATTTTCAAATTTTCTCTGTAGAGCTAGCCTAAACAGTGTTGTATTTGTTTAAATGTTTTCAATTATCAAGTCAAATAAAATCTGACTGAAAGTAAAGAGTGCACTTCCATGACTCTCCTTAAAAGAAGAGCAGTCATCTCCATTTTGGCTGAGCCTACCCCGTATCCATGTTTTTTTTTTTTTTTTTTTTTTTTCTTTTTGAGATAGGGTCTTGCTATGCAGTTGAGGCTGGCCTTGAGCTCACTTTTGTAGCCCAGGCTGGTCTTGAACTCGCACCAATCCTCCCGCTTCAGCCTCCTGAGGGCTGGGATTACAGGCGTGAGCCACCACGCCCAGCTCCCATGTATTGATATGCATAGAACTGGCTCAGATTTTTCCTGATCCCTTCAACTGGCTTTCAGCACTGCATGTTGGTCAAGCCCAGGCGCTGGTGGTGGTCTTCGAAGATGGCAGGCATATCTCCCTGGACCCCAGCCTGCTGCTTTCTGGTGTGAGCTGATTGAGAGGGGTTGAAGAGCCAGTGCTCTACAGCTGGACTTAGGGCCCCTTGGTTCCCCGAAACTGCATATATGCTTTAGTGTCATTATTCTCGCTGTGGGCTGCACTGGAAGTGGTGGATTAAAATTAACTTCCCGCTATTCCAGTGGCTTATCCATGGGATTGCCAAGTATAAACTCCCTGGACTGAGATGAGGATTGAAAACATCTCTCTAGACAAGTTGTCTGTCCTTAAATTCATAATAAATATTTCCTTTAGGGATCATTGTAAATCTTACCTATGGAGATTACTTCATAGCCCTTTGTGATACATTGTGATACAGTGAATTTCATGTTATGGAAAGAAAGATTTTTTTTTTTTTTTTACTAAAAGAGACTAATTTTATTTTTTAAAATGTATTAATTATTCATTTTTAGATATAAAACAATGCCTATGGTACAGATTATAAAAATAAGAATAGGAAATTAACAGTAGTTGCTACATCACATGTTTTTATCATCAAATCTTTTTTTAATCTTCTAAACCAATCTTTTACTTGAGAGAGTATAGCAGTGACTGAAGTTACATCAGAATTAGCACAAATCTAAAAGACCAGAATGACAGGCATTCCAAGCATAATTTTAGTGTTACCCACTGCTATCCTCAGTGCAAAAAAACCTTTTGGAGGTTCTTAGGATCGTTGTCTAATTTATCCTGTGTATGTAAGTGCATGATTTCACTCCTGCCATGTTTTCTGTCTTTTCTGTTTGCAGTCACTTTGTTGTTTAATGCTTAAGTCCTTAGTTTCCATTCAGCTCTGTTATGTCTTTCCATTTTTATTTCTTCTTTTGAGTTCATACACTAGGGAGACTATATGATATTTACATATGTAGATTTGATCAATTTCATGTATGAGTATATGGTCAAGATACATCCACTTATGTATGAAATCTTCTAATTTATCATTTGTTAAAGCTGAGTAATATTCTATTGTGTAAAAATACCTTATCTTTTTCAGCCATTCTTCAGATGATAGAAGGATTTGGACTCCAAAAGGAAAATATTATTGTAGATATCATATAATCAACACATTGTTCAGCCAGGCAAACTATAACTGTTGGTCCAAAATTTTCTGCTGAGTTTCTAACTATATTAACTATAAATAATACCAAATGTTTATTGATACTATGCCAGGGTAGTTACTATTATTTCTCATTTAGTGCACCATTAAATGCTCAGTACTATCTTACATAACTCTCCAAATAAGTTTAAAATTTAGCTTCATCAAGTTCAAGAATTTAGCATTCTTATCTTGTACTACACAAAAAATTTATAGGGTAGTAGAGTAGAAATTGTTTTCATTTCAGTGTATGCTGTTTTATTTTCTAAAACCAACTTCTTAGGAATGAGGGAAGGAAAAGAATGATTTTATTGAGGAATTACTAAGTGTTCCAAACTGCACAAAGTCTTGGTAAAAATACCTGCACACTGCAATGCATTATGTGGTTGGGCATGGCGGCCCCCTCAGGCACCCTCAGCCCTTGGCAGTGTCAGGGAGGAGGCCTGTGTGTTCCAGCCCAGGTGGGCAATTGAATGCTTTAGGAAGACCATGCCTACAAACACAATGGTCGGGAAGATTGCTCAGAGCAAAGACCCTGGGTTCGATTCTCAGTACAAAAGCAAAACCCCAACTAAACATTTGATCACGTATAGTCAGGGTTAAGTTCACATCTATCTCCTGAGTGGATGTGGATGTGCATCCGTAACAGCACAAGAAGGAAGGGGCACAATGCAGAACACAGACAAGGGAGGAGCAGTCTTCTGTGTGTCACAGCATGGGAAAGAAGACTCCAGTAAGCTTCTTAGGCTCACAAAGAAACGAGGAGAAAAATAAGCTCTCCAGCAAGATTCGTTAGCACCACGGATCTGGTTCCAAGGCGGACTGGTGCTCACTCTGAAGCACAGCCGAAGCTGCTCATCTTCCTAGAGATCAAGCATCCCTTTAGGTTTCTTGATGATGCACGAGATCTTCAGAGAACTGTGCTCCTCAAGAATGAAAAATGTCACGGAAAAGAGTAAATTACTTTGAGTAGGTGAAAAGGTAAACGATGAGAACTGTAAGGAAAAAAAATAGCTTCAAGAGCAAGGGACTACGCTGAAGTGGGTTTGGGATTATAGTTTCAGTTGTCACAAAACCACAGGCTTAAACACGGTATATCTCATAATATATTTGCATAGGTGTGTGTGTGTGTGCACGTGCTTGTGCGTGTGTGTGTGTCTGTGTGTGTGTGTGTGTGAGAGAGAGAGAGAGAGAGAGAGAGAGAGAGAATTTTGTGGCTCTAGGAAAATAAGTGCTCCCTTTTTTGTCATTGTTAGATGATGTCCTACCCCATGGCCCAGGCCAGCTTCTGGCCCCTGCTGAGCAGGGCAGAGAGCCATGTGCTGCCATGCCAGTTAGAGCTGTATTTATCCCATGTTCTCATAGCTATAAAAGGAGACTATTAATATTGTTCACTGAGATGCAGTCTGCTGGGCTTTTGAAACCATCTTGACCTTTTCTATACAACTTCCGCCGGTGAGAGCAAAGACCACCTCTGGGTCAAGCTGAGAGAGAGAACATCAGAGAGGAAAGTGGCCAGGAAAGGGCAAACAGAGGCAGGAGGGAAGAGCAGACAACAGCACATGCCTTCCCTGGACCTATTACAATGGCGATTTCTAATTTCTACTTTCATTATATTATATTTAAAATGGACCAAGCAAACCAGGAGGCTGAGGCAGGAGACTTGCAGATTTCAGTACAGTCTAGAAAAGTAGCGGAATGTGGTCTCCAGCAAACAAACAGCAAATGAACTAAATATAGGTACAGTCTCTTCATCGTATGTAAGGGGACACACAGGCATCTTATTATCTTTGGTCCTCCTCACTTAGCCAGAACTTGCTCAACTGTTTTAGTAAGCGGCCATCAACCACCTGACTGCTGCTCACTGAGGCTGCCTGTTGACGTGGTGCCTAGGCTGTGAGTTTTGGGTGGTGGCATGGGTTTCAGTAGCCTCTCTCTGTGCAGGAAGATAGGTTGGGTAGGAGAGCCAGCCATTCAGACTTAATAACTGTGCACTCTTGCACACACACACACACACACACACACACACACACGCACACCATTCATAGCTCTAAGTTTTATTCAGAATAGCTCCTCAGCACCCTTTTCCATCATTGAAGTTGACTCCTTTAATTTGCCTAAAAGATGTTTGTATGTAAATGATAGTTAAAACTATTGTATCAAATACAATTTTCAAGTATAGAGCTTGCTTTGGTATTTTGTAAACATTAAAGTGATAGAAGACTCTAATTACTGATGCAATATTTTGATTTTTTTTTCAATAGTCATTTTGTACTCTTCTGTACTTGATGTGATTCTTAGGAACGTTGCGACCTTTCCAAGTAGCCCTAGTGTGAAGACTCATGAATAAGGTGCCTCTTACTTTTAATTGTCAATAACATACACGTCCCTCACTACAACTCTCGAGGCATTGTGTTACCTAGCAAGGTTGACACTGACTAGGCTGAGGCAGGAGGATTGTTGTGAGTTCGAGACCAGCCTGGGCTACAAAAATGAGCTCAAAGCCAGCCTGAACTGCACAGTGAGACCCTGTCTCAAAAAAAAAAAAAAAAAAAAAAGGTTGACACTGACTGATCAAAATGAATTTGTAGTACTAGGTTTTTCAAGTACCTACTAACGCTTCACAGCTTTTGATCCCAGTTATAATTAAAATCTTAGGTTAAACAGTTGTTACCTTAGTAGTAAGAGTCTATTTAAACATTTTGATTTAAAAAAAAATAAAACCACAGGTTTCACTGTGCTTTTGTGGTATGGTTAATATTGAACAGGATGTGTCGTTCGATATGGTTGTAGGCATGCTAATATAGTACAACAGCCGTCATTGTAATTACGACATAGAACGTGTGCCACCAAACCTGACCCATTTCTCCTTGCGACCTAATCATTATTTGCTAACAGTCACTGATCTCCATATGACTGCTGTGCTTCCAAAATTTTAGAACATCACATGAGTGGGATCACGCAGTCTGTACCGCGCTGGGCTTCTGTTACGCGTAGTTGTGACTCGCTTCTCTTCCGCTGCGATTTTCTCCATGCCACATTGTTTTCATCGTAGAATAGAAGTCTATTAAATAAACATGAAACATATTAAGTGGACTAACATTTTTAAGTATCTGAATTGTTCCCAGTTCTTAGATATTAAATATAAATGTGTTGGGCATGTGTGTACATGTTTGAATGTGTTTATGTAACACCTTTTCTTCTTGGAAAATCCTCATGAATGAAACAGCTAAAACTTACGGTATGTTTAATATGCTAAGAACACATGCACACTTTTATGTGCAATTGTTCCCATTGGGTTTGTCCCCTGCCTGCCCTTACCTCTGTCGTGGTTTAGCTTATGTGGGAACAGCACAGTGTATGCGCCACAAGCTACATCTTAGCCACTTCATCTGACCACGCCATATACAATGACACATTCATGCATTTCTACAAATAGGTTGGAGATTAAAAATTTTCTTTATATATGGAGAGAGTATAACACTTCCTTAGGGGACGTCCAAACACATTTTGTTGCATTCTACTGTTGTATTTCACGTGTAAGCTGCCAACTCAGGTTACTTTGTGGGAATTCTTATGTCCACCATGCAAACTCCAACCCAGAAATCCTGAATACTGCATCCAACGGCCTAATATACATCAGAATTACTGTCTGTTGGGCAACCAATCCTAAGCAATGTGTGACGTCTTTTATATTTTTTCATATTTTATTTCATTCAAATGGGAGTGCCTGCTTAAAATGACACATCTCCTATCCTGGGACGCAGCAGGTATCTTCTTGCTTCATTTTGGTGTCTGGAATTGCTTTGCAAATATAGACAGATGACCTTGCTATGGTACCTGGCAGCCTAGCAATTTCTTGAAGTGAGCGATTTCATGTATGTCAAGAAGCCTATTTATACGCACTGTGCGGGCAAACCACACCGTCTCTGGCTCCGCGCTGTTGCCCTAGAATACTTTCTGGGGAGTTTGCTGACTGCTGAAAGGGTGATGCCTGAAATAATGAAGCAGCTCTTCCATGAACCCGTAGAACTGAAAGTTGCATGGGCAGTGGAAGGGACCTTGTCCACATCCGCCCTCGCAGGACCCTTGAGCGCTGGCGCTGGCAATGAAGGCCCGTGTCGCCATCACCTTCTCACTGGAGCTTTTGTCTGTGTCCATCTCGGCTTCAGCTGTGCAATGCCGACAGCCCTGCTGCGGGCAGCCAGGCCGCCAGGCTCTGATGAGCGGTCCCTGCTGCAGGCGGCCAAGCCTTCGCTCTGCCGTGCGGGGTCCCTGCTACAGGCAGCCCGGCTGCCACGCTCCTATGCGGGTTCCCTATTGCGGGAGGCCAGGCAGCCAGGCTCCTGTGCTGGTTGTAGTCCTCCCCTTTGCTATTGTGGCCTGTCCTTGGAACGGCACATTTAAATGTCAGCACGTTTTCTTGTGGTATTTATTGATGTTTTTATCGTCCCCATGATAAAAGTAATACATTTGCATTCTAAAAATCTAGTAACAAATCAATACTAAGGAAGAAACACGTGTAGTACTGTAAAACCCTTGATAATAATTAATAAGAGTTAGCCGGGCGTGGTGGCTCACGCCTGTAATCCCAGCACTCGGGAGGCTGAGGCAGGAGGATCGGTGCGAGTTCAAGACCAGCCTGGGCTACAAAAGTGAGCTCAAGGCCAGCCTCAACTGCATAGCGAGACCCTGTCTCAAAAAAAAAAGACAAAAAAAAAAAAAAAAAAAAAAAAAAAAAAAAAAACTAATAAAAGGTGTTAACATGCTCATTTGCTCTCCCACACATATATTTGCCTATTTATGTACTGATGTATACAAATAAATTCAGTTAAGATTACATCACTGGAATGTTTTCTTTGTCATTAGATAGTCCCTGAAATTCTTATTTCGATATCTGCAAAATATAAGAATACCTGGTAGGTCGGATAGGCTGTGTTCCACTGTCTATTATAAGGATGAAACAAGAAATTCGCGTTTACACTGGTTTTGACGCTGGAGATTGATGAGAGTGGTGAAACGCTCTTCCCTCAGATGCATTAGAATCTATTTACAAGCGCGGCGGCAAGGTCCTGCTCTTTGGCAAGGCGTTCACGCCTAGTAGAATGAGTAGCAGGTGGAGGTCGAAGTCTCTTATCCATCGCGCAGTTCCTCTGTTCTGCTGCTGCGAACCGCATCGCTGTGACTGCCACCTCTTCCGCCACTATCACGGTTCCTATCGTTGCTCCTCTAGTGTCTCCGCAGCAGTGCACTGCGCCTTCAGATCCGAGAGAGTGCGCGCGCCACCGCAACTTGCGAGACACCCTCAGTGCCTACAGACGGAGACCACTGTCATCACTCTGGATGATCCCGGGCACACGCAGCCCAGGAGCCCATAGCTAACTTCCTGAGGGGTGGGGAATCAAAGCTACATTTGAGGTCTAAAGTGACTTGCAGAATTTTGAAAGAAAAGTATCCTGCCATTCTTTAATGGTTTTGTGATATTAGGGATTGAGTCTGTCACCCTGGTATAAAACTACATCCCCAGCCAGTGCTTGACTATTTTATAGTGCTGTACTTTACTGCATATGTTACTTTAAGGTAGGGCCTGCCTACATCACTAAGTTGTTCAGACTGGGCTTGAATTTCTGATCGTCCTTCCTAAGTGTTCTATAGTACTGGGATGGCAAGCATGTGCCGCCACACCTACATTCATTTTTATTAAATAAATGTTTGTTGTTTTCCCTTATCCCTCACAACCAAACCTGCTATAATCTTATAGACAGGACAAAGGAATGAAGTTTCATAAATCATCAGTCTGATCCTTTCATTTATTTCTAAGGAAGCTACCATTTCAAAGGCTAAGCTCGTATTTGATGTCACAAGATATTAAGAACAGCACTTGACCTGAAACCAGAGAATCAATATTTATATTATGACCCATCATAGCTCATGCCTTCCTGTAAGAATTTTGACAAGTTGCCATAAGTTTTCTGTGAATCGTTTGGAACTAGTACATAAACTCCTAGCTTTTTCCCAAATACCTTCAGCCCTTGAGTAGTTTAGGAGATTGACATAGCTCAATGGACATACAATTTAAAAGAAAAGATAGATATGAGTTGCCACTTATACCTTTTTTATCATAATACATAGAAAACTGAATTGATCTCAGTCCTGGTGTCACTTGCAGCTAGAGACTCAGTCTGGGAAAAAAAGAAGCTGGTTTTCTGGGAGAGTATTTGCTTTGAGAATGGCACTGGTGGGGCAGAGGGTGGGTTTGGGGACCTCTCTGCCTCAGACACCAGCTTCACTGTGGTGCATGGTTCATACCTGTGCTGGAGGGAGTTGAAGACCAGCTCGGAGCCATGACCCCAGGTCCTGATACCTGGAGCCTTTGCTCTCTGAGAAGGGTACTCTTCCTGCTTGAAGCTGTTCTCCTAGACTTGTCAGTTTTACATCTGTAGTTAGGACACCTGCTATGCCTTTGTGACTCCCAAGCACAGAATGAATAAAACAAGCACTAGACCAAATTCTGAATTAGCCCTTATTACTTGTGTGAGATCAGACAAACTTGGGTAACTTTAAAGTTCAGCATTCTATTTAATCTTTTTTAATTTTTTTATATTTTTCTTGTTTCAGAACCTTTGTTTGTTTATTCACTCATTTTTATGGCCGGCTCAGCATTCTAAAGTAAGATACTAAAGAGAAACATAGTAGCATCTCAGGTTCGTTGGTGAGAATGTGTGAGAGGGCTGGGGATATAGCTTCGTAGTCTAAGTGCCTGCCTGGCAGGAATAAGGACCCAAGTTTGATCCCCACTACCACGTGCCAGCCTGCAAACCAGGCATGTTGGCTCACACTTGTAATCTCAACACTGGGGATGCCAAGACAGGAGGATCACTATGAGCCTGAGCTGTAGTGAGGCCTTGTAAAAAAAAATATATTAATATATATATATATATATATATATACATACATATATATACACACGTACATATATATATATACACACATACATATATATATATATATATATGTATATATATATTTTTTTTTTCCTTTTTTTTTTTTAAAGAAAAGAGGATCAGCCAGACAGCTCCGTGGATTAAAGTGCCTGCTTAGGCAAACACACAGACAGGAGTTCAGTCCCCGGCTAGTCCTTCTGGCCCTGTCTGCAGGGTGCCCTGAGACAGTGATTGAGACTAGGCATGGCAGTGCATGCCTGTAATCCCAGCTCTTGGGAGGCTGAACACAGGTGGATCATATAGGTCTAATCTACATAGTGAGAGTGCGTAGACTCTGTCGTCCTGGTCCTAAACTATAATAACAAAAGAAGACACATGAGCAAAGTAATGCAGAACAACCAGACATATTGTACCAGTGAATTATATTAAACTATTGATTAAAAATGATTACATTTTTCTGTTCTCAAAGAAAAGAATGCCGAAGATTTTGAGTTGAATTTCATATTTCCAATGCTCAAACTTTCCAAAAATGTGCTTTTAGAAAAGCCTTAATCTTAGTGGCTTTGATAATATGTCCTATCTTTACTTAAAGTTCTGGATGGATTCCTTCTATAACGGTTTTCATGAGTTATGTGGGGAGCTGTGCGAAGTGCAGTTTTATCATTAACTCATTTGGTGGTTGAACAAATATAATGGCACTGATGATGTCGCCTTCATTGATGACTCTGGCTGACAGGTCCTGCACTTCGCTAGGGGTATTTCCTTCACTGATATCTTAGGAGCAGAGAAATGACTGCTCTCCCATTTGTAGACAGAAAGAGGGATTGAAGCTAAACATGACTTACTCTCAATAGAGACTGAGCCCTTCTGAAGCTCTTATATGGAGTCCAGGGATTATGGTGGTCCACTATGGGAATCACTCGGATTTGGACTGAGCCGCAGGCACCAAATAAGCAGATACTTTATCATGGCTGGCATGGGTAGGTTCCTAAGTAGAGACAGTCAGGGGGCTGATTTCATGGAGGAAGTCTGACCCTGCATCTCCCGAGTTCTGTTTACTGCATGTTTAATCACGCCCTTTTGTATGTCTACATTTCATTCCTCTAATTTCAGGATATATTTTTAATGCATAATTTTACCATACTGAATAATACTTCAATTACTGTAGCTTTTAAGGGAGCAACTGCTCACCTAGAAGCCTGGGCTCTAAACCACACATGCTATTATATCCCAGCTAGAGAAGAAAATGCTTGATGAAACATGGAGGTTATTTCTATTTCAGAAAAAAAAATTTTTTTCTAATTTTAATAGAAAGAGCGTTGAATATTTTGATCCTTTTAGGTAACATAGATACTGTAATAATACTAATTTTTCCAAAGCTTGAACATTTGTGTCTTTTTTCCAATTTCTTTAGGCAATATTTCATAGTTTTCAGTGTTCTCATCTTTTGTCTTCTTGGTCTAGTTTATTTCTAAGAATTTCATTCTGTTTCATTGTATTATGAATGAAAACAATGTTTTCTTTTTTATTAATTTACTAATGCATTGAAGCACAGTTGAAATTAACATGTTGATTTGGTACAACATTACTGAATCAGTTGATAATTTCTAATTTTTATGGATGGAGATTTTAGAATTTCTACATATGATATCTTGTACACTTCAAATATATGCTTTTATTTTTTCCTCTGAGTTTGATATCTTTTATTTTATTTTATTGCTTTGTTAAGGTTGATGTCTAGTTGTACCTTCCCCTCTAAGCCTCATGTAGTCATGGGGTGCAGACTTCTAGAGTAAGAGACTAACTCATGATCCAATGGGATTTTGTGTCTTAGTACTGCTGGGATTAAAGGTGTGGTCTGAGGTGAATATCCTGAGGTACAGAGCCTGAATGTAATATAAGAGAGACAGAGAAACAGACGCTCTTTTTCTCCCTCTTGCCCTGGTTGGTAGGTTGCCTCTGTTGCAATTGTTCTCCCTCCAGGAACTGCTACTCTCTGACATGTGCCAATCTGCCTTGGGCCGGCTAAGTATAGACCGAAGCCTCCAGTAACTGCGACCTCAATAAACCTTTCCTTCCTTCATTTTGAGTGTTGGGTATTTGTCTCAGCAACAAAAGAAGAGTTAACTGAGACATATTTAATCACTTTGGCTAAGTATTCCAGTACTATGATAGGCAGAAGGCAATTTCTTTGCATTAGAAACTCAAAATAAATAAATTATAGAGCAAAATCAAAGGGACAGAAAGATAGGCCTCCTGTAAAAGTAAAAGAAACCAAGAGACAAAAAGAGGGAGGCAGGAGGGAAGGAAGCAGAAGCAGAGCATGCCGGGCAGGTGCGGGTGCTGGGTCCTCCGGGAGCGTGGCCAGTGCGTTCCGGAAAACAACAAAATGTAGAAGAGCCTCAATGTTCTTGCCTTCTACCTGCTCTTGGAGGAAGAGATTGAAGTGTTTCATTGATTATTGCATTAACTGTGAATTTTCATAGCAATCATAAATGTACATAGAGCTGCAACATATTCTGAGAAGTGGGGGAATGGGGAGAGAGAGAGAGAGAGAGAGAGAGAGAGAGAGAGAGAGAGAGAGAGAGAGAGATCAATTTGGAAGCGCCATACTATGCTATCGGTTTTTTTTTAATGTGATGCAGATATGATAATAACATAAGTGGGGCCGGGGAGAGAGCATAGCTGTCTGGAGAGTGTGAGGTCCTGAGACTGATTCTCGGTAGCCCCGCTCCACCCCACCCAGTGGCAATGCTAGTTCCGCTAATAATGACAAAACAATATGTTACTGGCATAAAACAATGTGTACATCACTTTAATATGGAATTCAGAAGTAAGCCCAGGCCTGTGCAGCGATGGAGCTCCGACAAGTAAGAGAAGAATACACGACAGAAAAGGAAGCACCTTTTCCCCAGCGCTTTTGGGAACCTGGGCTTCAACACAGAACCAAAAAAAAAAAGAAAAGAAAAGAAAAGAAATTGAAGCTTGCACAATGCACGCAAGTAATGGATTCAAGACTTCAATCGAAGGCTTAAACTCCTAGAGGAAAACACGGGGGATTGTGCCGGACATTGGCCTGGAAATGATGCTTTGGATGACACCACCGGTGGGACAGGAGAAGGAAGGCAGACAGGAGTGACTGTGTTACCCAGAAGTGTTCTGCATCACAAAAGAAACAAAAAGCGAAAGCAGGAACTCCTAAAGACAACTACTGACACAATAAGGCTTCAGGATGCCGAGAAATTAGGGCTCTTTTATTCTCCTGGTGGGAATGGGAAGTGTAGAGGAAAACCTCTACAGGACAGGGTGGCGATATCTCAAAATACTGCAAGTTGGAAGTGATACTGGCAGGAATGGCAGCACAGCTGTCGGCCGCAGCACACAGCGCGTTCCACTGCGCCCGGCTGCTCGTGGACCCAGGAGCTGCCGCCAGGATTTAGCTGCGGGGAATCGCGCTGCTGTCAGCATGGTGTGCAGGTATTACCGCGGTATATCTTTAACTATAAAGAAGACAAAGTTGAGCCATTTGTAGGAAAATCAATACCCCAGGAACCCATAATATTAAATGGAACGAATCTGACACAAAAGCTCCAACATCGCAGGGTTTCTTTTGTTTAGAGGGATTTTTTTTTTTTTTTAAGACCTTGCACTTGCCAGGCAGGCACTTGTGTCTCAGAGGTATCTCCCCAGCCCCAGATTTCTCTTATTTAAGAGAAACCACATTATAAATAAAGAGCAAAATAAAAGATGGATAAGAGGACGAAGGCGGCGGGTCTTTTCACCCGGGATGGGACTGTGGCCATGGGCTCCACCGACGTGCGCTAAGGCAAGTGGAGATGGGGCTGTTGCTGCTTGCTCCTGTTTTGAAACCTTTTCAGTTTTGGCTCTGCACAGCGACAGTCCAGAGTCATACTCTGCTACCAGCGCAGCTGAGCCCACGCTCTGCGATGCCAGGGTGCTCCTCGGAATAAGCACCTGGCGTCTTCCTCAGGAGGTCCTCTGAAGCCAGGCTGCCCCGGACGTGGACACAGCGCTCTGTGAATGTAAGGATCAGAGCCGGGTAAGCCGCAAAGCATGGCCCGCGGTGGAATCATGGGAATGACTTGGAATTCCAGCTTAGGTCTCACAGGGAGCCACGTGCAACTCCTGTTCCCATGAGCTTGTTTGCTTTCATTTTATCTGGCTCTCCTCCTCCTCCTCCTCCTCCTCCTCTTCCTCCTCCTCCT
>PVJA010006382.1:0-14030 GCA_004027025.1 Myocastor coypus
AAAAAGATATTTTTAAGCAAGATGGGAAATTTCACCTGGTTTTGGTGTCCAAAGTCGAAAAAAAGAATAATAGAAATCAATTTCAACATGAACTATGCTGAAAACACCAATATCACTCTGCAAAAAACAATCCTCACTTAATTATCACAATTAAATAGTAAGAAAATAAGATGCCAGTGAATATGGTATCAAATGTGGAATGAGCGCTTGGACAGACATAAGCATTTTAAGACCAGCAATGCACTTGCTTCCAAAGCCTAAAAGATAACATTAGAAATAGAAATCTATGTATACTGCAATGTAAGCACAAATGAAAGCCTGCCACATAAATACATTTTGCTTCATTGTCACACCTAAGGGAGTTGTCACACGTGACAATGACGTTTTGCTTATGCAAATTGCCTTGCACCTGCAGCATGTGTTCTTAGCTTGCTTCACCTATGTGGTGGCCATTCCTGTCCCCTGTCTTCTCTCCTGTTCATGTCAGGAGATTTCTATGCTGTGCAATCTGCTGTTTACAGGGAACTAAGGTACCAATAAAGTAAAATGTCAAATGTATAATGAGTGTTAATTTTTCATGTCAACTGTTTACTTGCTTACAAATTCTAAGAAATAAAATCTACTTGAATTACAATGCAAATCCAGTAGAACGTTCCAACAAAAATGATCATTGTTTCAATAGTCACACCCAAGGCAGTTTTCATGCATGAAAAGTGCATGTTCCTTGTATGAGCATCAATTACATTGCTATGTTTTGCTTCCTTATTGTTTATTTTAAGGTACCGTTGATCTCTTTTCAGTTTTACTATTGTCCTCGTAGGTCTTTGGAATGCTACACTTGCTTATTCATCTGTCAGTTTACCAGTGTGGTCCACAAATTGTTTTCTGGAGTTTCTTCTCTGTTCTAAATGACCTCTTGGGATGGCAAGATATCTCAGAAGACTACGTGCCTGCTGAGGCAAACACAGGGACCAGGGTTCAATCCCCAGCACCACATGCTATGCCAGCCCCAGGCCCAGGTATGCTGAGCCAGCCACACAGACTGGGGCTGGGGCTAGCATGGTGGCACTTGCTTGTAATCTCAGCTCAGGGGAGGTTGAAGACATGAGGATCACTACAAGTCCAAACTGCTTAATGAGACCCTGTATTGAATATACAATGTGTTGTCAGTTCCAGTACTTAATGAAAATTTTCTCATGGTATTTTGCACTTTTTTTTTTGTAAACTATGAAACTATTCTACACATGTTTAGGACCAAATAAAACACAATCATTGGCCAATGCTTTGTGTTGTTAGTGACATCATGTATGATATATAACTCATCAAAAACTCTGCCTTTGGTTTTGATGTACAAGGTTTTATCTAAGGCTTTCAGTTCTTCTGGGAAAATTCCCAGTAGGGGGATAGCTGGATTGAATGGAACTTCCAATTCTAGTTTTGTAAGGATCCTCCACATTGCTTTCCATAATGATTGCACTAATCTGCATTCCCACCAGCAGTGGAGAAGGGTTCCTTTTTTCCCACAGCCTCTCCAGCATTTGTTGCTGGTTGATTTCTTTATGATAGCCATTCTTTCTCAGGTGAGATGGTATCTAAGTGTTGTTTTGATTTGCATTTCACGAATGGCTAGCGATATGGAGCATTTCTTCATGTATTTGTAGGCTTGCTGCATTTCTTTCTCTGAGAAGTGCGTGTTCCTCTTAGATGCCCATTTCTGGATTGGGTCTTTGAATTTTGGAGTGCTAATGGTTTTTAGTTCTTTGTATATTCTAGATAGAAGACTTTGTCTGAATACTTGTCAGTTAAAATCTTTTTGAAATTTCTGGGTCGTCTTTTCACTCTGTTAGTGATTTCCTTTGACATGCAGAAACTTCTTAGCCAGAGGAGGTCCCATTTATTGATGCTTTCAAGTGTTAAATGTGCAATTTGATTTCTGTCCATGAACTTTTTGCCTACTCCGATGTGTTCAAGATTTCCTCCCAAAAAAATATGGAACACTTCACAAATTTGCATGTCATCCTTGCGCAGGGGCCATGCTAATCTTCTCTGTATCGTTCCAATTTTAGTGTATGTGCTGCCGAAGCGGGCACTTATCTAAGGCTTTGATGAGGTTTCCTCATCAATATTTTATCAATGTAATGCTAACAGCAGTACCAGTTTGATTTCTTCTCCATATTTTAGGCCAATATAAATCTTTCCAAAATCCAAAGGTTGTATTATACAATTCTCTATTTTCGATTGCAGAACTTCATTTGGAATTTATGTTTGATTCCTGCATGTATGCCTGTTCTGGGCAACTTGTGCTGTGTTAACAAATGTAGGTTCAATTAGAAACTGATAAACTCCTCACCAAATGTCACATTCCTATCAGTTGAGAAGATGGAAGTAACAAGTCCTTTCCTGCATCATTTGGTTTACTAGTATACAAATAAGGACCCGATGGCTGAATTCTAGGACATATTTTTAAATTGAGAGTGTAATACAACTTTGAATCTTCAAGGACATAAAATTTCATGCTGTATTTTATTTTTATTTTTATTTTATTTTTATTTTTATTTATTTTTTTTTTTTTTGTCTTTTTGAGACAGGGTCTCGTTATGCAGTTGAGGCTGGCCTTGAGTTCACTTTTGTAGCCCAGGCTGGTCTCGAACTCACACCAATCCTCCTGCCTCAGCCTCCCGAGTGCTGGGATTACAGGCGTGAGCCACCACGCCTGGCAATGCTGTATTTTAACCCATCATTCTTTCATAAGTCTTTTACATTCCCTCACTTACCACAAGAAATCCTTGCTAGGCACCGCCGATCTACGAGTGCTCTCAGGCCAACTAGCAAGGTGTTATGATCAATACGTTTTTGTATGTTGGTACTGGTGCATACAGAGCGTTTTACACTGTCTCAACTTTTGTGTATTTCTTGTTGCAACGTCCAACACTGAATAGCCATGCTGACATCCTGCGCAACACATTTTACCCCTCCCAAGTCCCTCCCTAAATCTTCAGACCTACTGTTCACAATGGATTTTTAAGTGGCAACGGGCAGAACACCCTCAGGTCCTCATTACTCACTTACATTTAGCTAAGGCTACATTGTGGGTGTTAGAAGAAGCATAATGCTTAAGCGTGTTAATATGTGCTTAAAGAGTAAAATAAAACGAGCAATGAAATAAAGCCAATGATCCACCATTTATACCAATGGAAAATGTGTGACATTACTGCCAACACTGCCAAATTGCTTTTGGTAGGAGTAATGGCAGTGAAAACACTAGAAAATAATATTTAGTTGTTGAAGACCCGATGTAGGTGGACATTAGTCAATATCAGAACATTTTTCTTTCTATGTCTTGCCTTATGGAGTATTTAAACTTAGACAAACTAAATAGCCAAATGATGAGCTGTTTTCACTGAAATTGTTTCAAATACCTTAAACAGTGCCTCATATTTGAAAATAGTGCTTTGTATGGCAAGGCATCCATTCAGAGCTAATGTCTAAAATGATGCATGAATAAATGTGCTAGTTCATAGCACGCCTTTGCTTTTCTTAATGTGAAAATGAATGTTTGGCTCAGCAAATACGTTTTTTAAAAAACGTGCTAATTTTCCCAAGTAAATTGAACAATGGGAAAATATCACTAGTTCTTGCATTTTGATGTTCTGGTTTTGTGGCATTTCCCTTTGACCGCAAAAGTCATAACAGAAGTTCACATGGAACGATTTGTAAATAGTATTATGAAAGCTATTATTAAATTATGATGAGTAAAAGTTCAGCTGATCAGTGTAAAGTATGAGGAATGTTTTGTATAATCTCATTTCTCCCCCTTTCTTTCTTTTATTCCCTTCCCCACCCTTCTCCTTCCTTCCTTCCTTCCTTCCTTCCTCCCTCCTTCCCTCCCTCCCTCTCTCCCTCCCTCCCCCTCTCCCTCCCTCCTTCCCTCTCTTCCTCCCTCCCTTCTTCCTTCCTTCTACCTAATTTCACTATTTTTATTGGTACAAGGGATCAATCTCAGGGATGTTACCAGTACTGAATTCCATTGCAGGCCTTTGCAAGGCTTTTATATTGAAGCAGGAGCCTTGTGAAATGGCTCCCACCACATCCTCCTTGGTGTGTGTCATGCGTCCTGGCTCTGTAATTCTTAGTTTGGTCTCACGCTCACTCACTTCTGGTAGGTAATCAAGTCTGTCATTGGTGTACAGTGGACTTTTCATGCAAGTTTTTTTCATATTGAAATGAAAAAATCACCAATAAAAGTTCAAGTATGTGCTCATGTTTGTATTTACCTTTATTTAGGCCATATGATCTTGCTTCAGAGACACAATGAATAGTACAGTGTATATAATTATATTACTTAGATGAGTGGAAAGCAAAGCCTCACTGTAATTCCTCACCTCCTGAAAAATGTGGAGCATCCTCTCCTTGTCTGGGGTCACAGTCTGCAACTTGCTGTTAGCTGCAGAGCATGGCGAAGGTGACCATATGTCACTGCCATGGCAACATTGCGGTATGTGACACATCTTTCTAGCACACTCACATTTTTCCTTCTCCCCTTTTCTCACTTTAAAGATGTGAGAAGCCATGAAGGGTAGGTGCTGCTTAGAAGTCCATATGGCCAAATGTGGAAAAAAGCCCTCTGGGACCTCAGGATGACCTCTGAGACATATGAAGCCTGACCTTTGCAGCTACAACGAAACTGTTACATCAATAGCTGAATGCTCCTGGATGTAAATTTTTCTGTAACTGACACCCCACTGCCACAGTTCTCACAGAAAAAAAAAAAAAAAACAAAGAAAAACAAGTATTACTGTAAGTCTCCATTCTTTATGTCTGTTTATCTTGTTATTTCTTAAAATGTTAGTAGAACCTTTTATATTTTTATGTTTTAAAATATTATGGGGTAAATCTCATATTTGAATTGGTTGTATTCCACAGAGTCTGCCTGGAACTACATCTCCAGCCTTTTTCCTCATTTGACTTTGAGGCAGGGTCTCACTAAGTCACTAATTTAATGAGGCTGTGGTCCTGCTTCAGCCTCCCAGTGTGGGTAGAATTATAGACATATCCAGCTTGGATGCCATTGTTAGAATGTGAACTAACCTTTGGCATTATTCATTTAACAGATGTTGCTCAGACCCCTGGAAGATGCTACCTGCCCAGAGAGATTTCAGCACTTTTCTCATAGGCCGAGACCATTAGGAGCTCTGTCACATCTCCTGTCATGGAATGACTTGGCTTGGTCTTCTGTGTGGCCCTTGAGTCCATACTTTTCATTATGGAATAAATGTAATGAAGTATCTGCTTAAATATATTTGGTCTAAATAATGAATTTCCTACTATAGTACAGACATATGCATGAAGTCCAGTTTCAATTGAACCTTTACTCAAATAATTCAATCTCAATTACTATGGTGATGGTTTTTTAAATAAAATAAATCATATTAATCATATTAAGGTAGAACCTTTTACTACTATTCAACAAACAAAAGCTACACAGAATATTGCATGCTTGTTTCTTTAACTTAATAGCAAATTATGCTACTAAATATTCTAAACTATTCATTTCTTTGTGAAGACAACCCTATTTGACCATGATATGTTAGCAATATGTTGGAGATTTTGGGGTAGATTTTACTCTTAGCTTGTTGACATTGTTTATGTGTGTGTGTGTGTGTGTGTGTGTGAGCACACATGCATGTGTGTGTTACTAAAGCTTGAATCCAAACCTTTTTATAGTAATTTTGAGCCTTAGCCTCAATTAGTTGCTAAATTGCCAGGGTGGGCTTGAGCTTTTGATTTTCCAAATCTGTCTCAGCCTTGCAAAGTGCAGAGGCTGTAATCATGCACCACCATTTTGAGGCCATTATCTTGTTTCATATTATTTTTGTAATTTTAATGCATTACTTATAGGATGTATACATAGTTTTGCTTTTTTAATAGTTCATTTTCTTCCTGCTCCTTTTGGTGATTCATCTATACTATATACCTTCTACTATACTAGTATGTAGGTTTTTGAAATAAAATTCTTCCAGCATGTGGACTAAAATATTGTTGAAAAATAGTTCTATTACTTTTGTATTAGTTTCACACATTTTCTAGAAAAAAATTCTGATTTCGGGTGCAGATTGCTACAATCAGTTTGTTTTGTAAACTTTTATGCTTCATATTAAATAAAGTACATAAATTTAACTTTAAATTAATTAATATGCTACCAAGAGTGTTTTAAGATGTTAGCTCTGAAGTTACACTCACTTGAATATTCACCTCGTCCTCTTGTTACTTCATATTCTGTACTCCTTTGCTCCTTATAGGATTTCTTTCTCAAAATGTTACAATTCTTATTTGACTCATTTACTTACCATAAACAAAATGCTTTCAGTCCCACAAATTAGTTTCTTTCACTAACATGAGTGAACTTGACTGGATACGTAGTTTTCACAGTATTTGGCGGAATGTCACATAGCCATTATGCAAAATTTTAAATTTGGTGACACATGGCATTCTCCTCTCAGCAGCTGTGTAAGAGAAGCAAGGGAGCTGCACTTGGCCATGTGAGCGCATGTAAGTGTGCGAGCTGTCGGCGTAGGCATCCACGGCACTTGTGCTATCAGGCGAAGGGACCTCAGGTCAGCATTTGCCTTGGTGACTGTCTTTCAGGGTTTTGGATTTTAACAGTGGTAGTGCTGGGGGCCTTTCTCTTTGGGGAAAGTTCATCTTCCCAATTATCTTGCAAGATGGCCACAGGAAGTGGTTGGGCTTGATGTCGCTAATAAGGTTTTACTTTAACCGTTCAAGAACATCTCAGAGTTTCTGGCTGATTGGTCGTCCTCTGCTCCTTCTCTAGATCTATCTTGACATGCCAGGATCTGTGCATCTAGGCTCAAATAGAAAACTGAAAATCTAATGATGCACTTTGAAAATACAGAGATATTTTTAAGGTTCTCTCTACTGAGTATATTTTTGATTTCCAAAATCTTTATGAGTACAGGTTTACAATGCAGAATGGTAACATTCATCGGGGATAATTGCTATGGCATATACCACATCTTAGTTTATTTTTCTTTTGATAAATGATCAGAGTTGTGCATTCAGTGTTTTGTTAGTGTGTATTTGTAGGACAACGTTTCCATTGCTTGCGTGGAGTTGATATGTGCTCATTAACATGTTGTGATCCTTTCATCCCCTTTCCCTCCAATCTCCTCCTCTACTCCCTTCCTTTCTCTCCTTCCCATGCGAGACAGTCCTATCTACGCCAAACTCCTATCTTCTACCTTGTTCTTTTTTATATTTTAGGTTTTATGTAGTAAGGAAGCTGGATGTCAGATTTATTGAACTCACAATTACAGTCTCAAGCTGCATACATTTACCAGCAAATGACTCAAGTTTATCTCCTGTGACGACAGAGCAGCACACCTTTGTGTATTTCCTTTATCTATTCATCAGTTGGAGGACATAAAAGATGCTTCCAAGATTTAGCTATTTTTAAATTGTTACACTACAGACATGTGTATGTATGTATCACGGTTAGAGAAAGTTGGGACTGGTTTAATTAATTTTAAAAGAAATGTTAGGCACACATAAGTATTGCCACATGGTTTATGTTATGTTCATGGGAAGATGGTAAATTTATAGCTTTCAAAGGAGTAAAGAAAAAGAATATTGTTTTTTCTATCAAGAAGGATCACTATGGATTATAAAGACTTCATGGTTCTTTGATTAATTTCTCACGCTATATGTAAAGAGCACAGTAGAAAGTGGTAAATATATGGGGATGACGTGAGCATCGTAACTGTTTCACTCGCATTCAATACATGTGTTCTGCTGATCGTAACTTAACGGCTTTCTCCACATATTCTTAAATGGCAGTTAATTTTTTTCTATTTTAGTATTTTGCTGTTTGAAAGAAGTAATTGTATTCAGAATAGTCTGATTAATATTCTTTATCATTTCTACAGTTTCATTGCTTTCAGGATTAAGTTATTTTAAGACTGACTCCTAACACTACAGTGGCCAGAGATTTTCTTTGAATATTCATTGCTTCACTAAATGTCATGTGACCTGTGTCAATGATATCAATATTTTACCTTTTCATTTCCAAGCGGAGTAAGATGATTATCTCTTCTAAAAACTGTCTCCATTAGTTTCATGTTTGTCACAACTAACATGACATAATTATTTTATGAAAAGCTTTCAGTATTTATAAGCTACTGAAAGATATTCAGAAAAGAATATTTGACTGTATTTAACATGGAATTAAGAACTGTGGCTGAGCAATTCACCCATGCCAGACTGACCCGATTCTCTAAAATAACGAGTAGCTGGTGAACGCGGAACACGGAAATAAATGGTGGTGAAATTTTAATTAACTTAATTAAAAGACATCTTATGGCAAACATAACATTAGAAATGAAGATCTGAAAATAACAGTCAGCATGTTACTACTGTCGGGAAAATAATCTTGAAAAGCTGGAAACTTGTAGTGCCTTGAAATTAAAATTTGGATCAGGAAGATGCTGAAACATGAATGGTTAATACTTTAATTTGAAATTCTATGGACACTGGAGAGCATTCAGCTTCAACTGGCAAAGAATCAGTGACAGGAGCTTTGACAAATAATTCTATTGCAGAATTCAGCAGAATATCTAATGTTGCTCAATCTATGTACATGCCTCAGTAAGATATCCCAGTGAGGGTATATGACAGTGCCTGCACAAAACTTTTTGGCTTTTTTTTTATTTTATTGTCTTTTGGGGTTGAATTTTTTCTTATGAGAGGTATAATTTTTTGTTTTTAGTGCCAAGGACCAAGCCCAGGGTTTCCAGCTCACTAGGCAAGCATTCTACCTCCAGCCTCTCCACAAAATGTTCTGTATACCTTTTTCAATCTTTTCAAAGGCTGTGAAACTTGCAGCAGTTTCATAGTTGAGCACTGCTACTGAGATGCCGCCCCTCACACGACCTGGAGTTTTATAGCATCCATCTTTCAGGAGAAACAACATGGTGACCCAAGAATAAATGGAAAAAAAAAAAAAAGTACTTTTCTCTGAAGACTTTCATAGGTTATTGAACTGTTCACATAATATTTTATTCTCTAATCATTAAAGTGATCACAAAATCTTATAGAACATTACTACTGTTGGAGAAAAATGTACAGAATAATAAAATCTTGGTGCTCCAACCTTTCCTATTTTCTCTGGTGAAAAATACCTCTACACAATTTTAACTTCATTCTAGACCTTTTTTGTTAGAATTTGAGATTTGAAAGCATGTAATTCATTTTGTGGATGAGTCTGAGAGTTTCGTTCCGGTTATAGGCAGTGGGAAGGGAAGAGCAATCAGTACGTTGAGATGATAGAAGTGTGAGATGAGGACTTCAGCTTTTACTGACTCAAACAAAAAAGCCAGTGGGAAGCTTTTATACAAGTAGTAAGATGACCTGACATATAATACTCATGATACTGAGGACTTTCTATCTTTATTAAGAAACAGCCCATTTATGCTGTTAAAAGACCAAATACAGATGACATCCACACTGTCAATGCCAACTGCTTATTTTAAATGTACAGATTTGTAGAGGGGTGAGGAGCTGAGTGTGAGCTGCTGAGCTTCCCCAGCACAATATCCCTTGAGTCTGGAAGAAACAGCTCAGAGAAAAGCAGGACACACTCATATGAAGAAATTCCTCGCTCCACAAATCCAAGACCACGGGACACAGCTGAGGCACCTGTGCAGCCAACCCCAAGGGCTGCAGGAGCACAGAGCAGCTTTGCTATTTGCTGAGAGGCTGACCTAGAGTGGGAGACTCGGCAGGAGTGAGAGCTCCAGAGACACTGATGTCGGAGAACTACCCTGAGTCAGCGTTGGTGAATGAACTGGAGCAGTGCCCGCACACAGTCACACCACAGGGCAGACGCAGGCGGGCAGGAATGCCATTTGATTTCAGAGGGCTAGGGTTCAGTCCTGAGAAACCCAATGTCAATAAATAAAACCAAAAATATAATTTAAAACATACCAACAAAGGAAAGGTCTGGAAGGTCCTGATGGACTCACTGCTGAATTCTATAAGAAATTTAGAGAAGACTTAACATGACTACATCTCAAACACTATAGTGAAATTGAAAAGGAAGCAATTCACCCAAAGTCATTCCTAGAAGCAAGCATTACTCTGATACTCAAACCAGTAAAGAACCCAATTTAAAAAAAAAAAAAAAAAAAAGTACTACATTGAGAATCTCACTAGTGAATATAGATGCAAAAATCTTCAAGAAGATAATGGCAAACAGAATGCAGCAAATCATCCAGAAAACTGTACACCATGACTAATAAGGATTTATCCCAAAGGTTCAGGGATGGCTCAATGTATGCAAATCAATAAGCATAATATGGTTTATTAATAAAACCAAGGAAAAAGTCATAGGACCATCTCAGTAGATGAAGAGAAAGCATTTGACAAAACCCAACACCCATGCTTGGTAAAAACGCTGCAGAAAACTGGAATAGCTGGTATTTACCTCAATCTGATAAACACTATCTATGAGAAAACTAATGATCAATGTCAAACTGAATGGTCAAAAACTGAAAGCTTTTACTCTAAAAGCTTGAACAGGACAAGGAGGCCCACGGTCATGACCACTATTCAGCATAATTCTGGAAACATTAGCCAAAGAAATTAGAAAACAACAATAAAGGAACAAAGGTAAGAGAATAAGAAATTAAACTATCATTACTCATAGATGACATGATACTCTACATAGAAGACCCAAAAAACTTCACCAAAAGACTTATATATTTAATAACCAGATTCATTTACTTGGATAAGTACAAAGTCATTACTTCCAAGTAGATAATACTCCCTTATACAATTAACAAACACGTTGAAAGAAACTAAGGAAACTATCTTTCATAATAGCATCAAAAACCTTTATGAATCAATATAATAGAAGTAAAACATCTCTACATTGAATACTGCAGTACTCTGGAAAAATACATCAAAAGAATAGAAGAAAATTAAGTGTTATTCCTTGCTCTTGGGTAGGAAGAAATCACATAGTGAAAATGACCCTGTTCCCAAAATTGCTATACATATTTAATCTAATCCCAATCAAATTAGTAACAGCATAACTCACAGAACAAAAAAAGAATCCTAAAATTTATATGAAACTAGAAAACATTTAGAATAGTAAAAACAATCCTAGCAACAAAGACAAGGTAGGAGACATCACAGTCATTGATATGAATATATACTCCAGAGCTACAGTGATTAAAAACAGCACACTACTGGCAAAAGAACAAAATAAAGCAAACAAACAAACACAGACCTGAGGGTTCCTTGGCATAGACTGGAAGATGTAGAAACAACTTTAAACACACTCAGGCACATTATCTTCCACAAAGGAGCCAAACATCTTCACTGGAAGAAAGCTCCTTTCATAAAGGGTGATGGAAAAATCATTTTTTCCCATACTGGAAAATAAAGCTACGGCCATGTCTATCACTTTGCACTAAAGTAAAATCAAAATGGATCAGAGATCTAAATATTAAGGTAGAGACACTACATCTTCTGGAAGCAAGGGAGGCTAAACAGCTCTTGAAGACACAGACATAGGCAAAGATTTCACAATAAAACCCTGATTGCAAGGAGAATAATATAAAGAACCAACAGATGGAATCTTGTCTTGTTCAAAAGCTTTTGCAAGCCAAATAAATGATCAACAGAGTTAAAAGACAGCCTGCAGATTTGGAAAAAAATCTTAGCTCACTGTTCTTCACACCAACGTCTAATATCAAGGACACATAAAAACCTTGACAACTCAGACCTCCACATCAAAACATTCAATCCATAAATGTGCATCAGAGATGGATGTACACTTTCCAGATGAAAATTTAAAAATCAAAGATAAATATCTGAAAATATGTTTAATATCACCAAACATTCAAGAGGTGTAAATTAAAACAACTCAGATTCTGTCTCACCCCAGAAAAAAATGGATAAGATCAAGTAATCAACTGATAATAAATGCTGGAAGGGCTGTGGGGCAAAAAGGACTCGTCTCCACTGTTGGTGGGAGTTAGACTGGTGCAACCACTATTGCAATCAGTGGGAAATTCCTGCAAACCTAGGACTAGAGGTCTCATTAGTGGTCCGAGTCATTTCCCTTCTGGGTATCTTCCTAAAAGAACTGAAATCATCATATCACAATCATATATGTACACCTATGTCTATAGCAGCACAGTTTGTAATAGCTAAATCTTGGAAAACACCTAAGTGTCCATCAACCAAGGGCTGAATAAAGAAGGTATGTTTATTTTATATAGTTAAGTATGACTCTGCCATAAATAAGGGTAAATTTGAGCTATTTCTTGGTAAATAGATGCAACCTGAGAACATATTCCTAAGTAATCTAACTCAGAATCATATATGTGCACATCGCATTGTCTCACAGATGCGTGAAACTGTAAGAGTAAATGAAAACCAAGGCATAAAATAGGTATTGTGAAATGGGAAGGAATTTCTTGAAAGGAAAGAAAACCTAGAGTGAGGGAAGGGGGAAGGAAAGAAGCAAAAGAGGCAAAAATGTGATTAGAATGATGATAAAGAGTTTTAAAAAAAACTTTGTGAGTAGGGAGGGGAAGAGGGCTTGGAGTAGGAGAGGGGCCTGGGAGAAAAAGAGAATCCAAAATACAGGAAGTGCAAGTGCAAATTCCCTGTGAGGAATGTGACTGCTGTATGTACGAATAAGCTTAATAATCAAAATATGTAACTGAATCCTCTTTACTTCTTCGGATGGGACTGTGAGGCTCTGTGGATTGAACATAGGGCCTTTTCACAGATCTGTGGCCCCAGAAACTTCCGAGTTTTTATTTATTTATTTTTTAATTTTTAGCAAGCTTCATTAAATCGCTCAATTAGCAAGGCTGTGCATAGGCTTATGGCTGCCCGGCCAAAGCTGGCCAGTGAGCTGCGATGGCAGTGCTAGGTCCCTGTAGCTGTCTGCCCCTCTTTATTGCTTGCCGACCTCAGAGCTTTACATTGCTTTGTAGTTGTCATAACGAATTTATTCTGCAGGTTTTTAAAGCTACGTTAGTTTATATTTTGAAGAGATAAAATTGGGAAACTTCTATTTGAAGCAAGTAGCAGAAATGCTCTGGCACTGTGTGAGGGTACTCAGGGCACTCAGACCAGGGGGGAAGCTGAAGGGCAAGAGAAGGCATGTTTTAAGTTTGTGTTTATTTTTTATGGATGTCTACAGATTTTTTTGATCATTTCTAATTATTTGAAGTTATCTGATCTACTGTGGATGTATAGCTTATGTATTTGTTTCTTGCTAAGCTTTAATTATTTTCATTGGAGTAAAAAACAAGTTCAGTGTTCATGTGTAAACTAGTTGTACATTTAAACTTGCATATTCATGGCTTGAAATGAATCGCCTACTAACAACACATTTGAAATATATTCCCTTCCTTTAGTAAAGGTTTTGCACTGAAAGAATAAACAATCTCTTCTGATAGTTAATATTCGTACCTGGCCATAGCACCACTATAAGGGTACGGGATTAAAGCTTGATTCCCAGCATATACAAATAGTACTGCGACAAGTTGCATATATGAAATGAACAGCAAGGGACCACAAAATGCACATTGGTACAGTGTGAGATCTACTTTCTGTGTGTGAGTATGTATGCAACCCTCACCATGAACATGAAATCTTGGAGATAAATTTCCTTAAATCTGTGAGATTAGAAGTTCAAAGCCTAACTTTCCCCAGAATTCTTTCAAAAGTTGAATTTGAACTTGTTATTTTTCAATATAACATGGTTTATTTATATGTAGCTATTGTCTATAATTTTTAATATAAGCAAAAGCTGATTAAACCTCTTTAAAAGAAATATAGTTGAGGATTGAGACCTCCAGCCCACCTGAGACCTCGAGCCCACCTGGGACCTCTGGCCCACCTGAGACCTCCAGCCAACCTGAGACCTTCAGCCTGCCTGAAACTTTCTCCAACTCACCTGAGACTTACTTCCTCTTGCCCATCTGAGTCTT
>PVJA010006382.1:21355-73718 GCA_004027025.1 Myocastor coypus
TATTTTATAGCTATCAAGTATAATGCAAAGCTTCTAGATATACTGTCACTGTCAGAAGAGGATCAACACTCACTCCACTAGAATTCCTGATGTCGACCCACAGACACTCGCAGGTCATGCCTCAGTCTTTTCCACTGCTGGGTCAAAATACTGGACAAGAAACTAAAAGGTGGAGGATTACCGGATGCACTTTCCAGTGATTCGTGGCTGGCTGTCTACCACAAAGAAGTGGCACCGTGGAAGGGTGTGATTGGAGACAGCTGCTGGCCGGCTGGCAGCAGGCAGCCACCACAGAAGATAGTGGCCAGGGAGGACGACGCGCCCGCCCACGACACAGCTCCAGCCACACACATCCAGCACCATCCAAAGCCCTGCCACCCACGGGCTCAAATCCTAGATTAAACCCTGGTAAGTGAGACACTGCCTTCAATCACTTTCCAAAAGCCCCACTCCTGGACTTGTAAGAACTTTGGACGTGGGTATTTCAGGCCTAAACTGTAACATACACTGTGGTACATGAAATGAAGAGAAAAAAGCAGTTTAAGCATCATTCTTCATTTTGAAAAGTTAAGATTCTTTTAGGCCCAGGGAATTCTGAGAGCTAGTAGAAATTGATAAAATTATGATTGATATAGTGTTTGTGGTACTTCTTTAGCCGTACTAGTTATTTCTAGGATACACTAAGGCTAAAAGGTTTTAAACATTTGGTTTGAACTAAGAACAGGTGTAGAGCGTGCTCTCAAATTAGACTTATTCAAAGAGTGGAGCAAGCCTGGGTGCAGAGCACAGCTAGCTGTCCTGAACGCACTTCTCTAGCAGCACCAGAGCTCTCAGAATCCTGGCACTTTAACAGCTTAGCTTCTTTCCTCACCCTACCTCAGATGATGTAATGAGCTTATGCCTTTTTGCCTGCTTAGTCTCCCTGAAGTCCGCCAGTGCACTTCCTGGAGATGCCAGGGTTGGTGTAAGGTTAGATAAATGCCCGGCTCCACTTGTCTCCCTACATCTGCATCTGTGGCAACGGAAGTTTGCAGATGAGCTCCTTGCAAGGGCATGTGAGGTCTATCCTCCCGTGAAGCTGAGATCTAAGCGATACGGCCCACAGCAGACTCGCCTTGATAGAATGCTGTTCTGGAGACAGGAAGCCAAATGCATGTCAATGGCAATTTGATTCAATTTAATTCTATCTCAGGATTTCTTGTCTCCATATGTGCTTGATATGACGACTCACATAGAAGAAGCACGCATGTGCCTTCCTTTCCTCTCTACACCTCCTTCCCACCATTGGTTTTGACCAAGCAACATTTCAATATTGTAGCAAGCATCAGTGCAGAAGTTTTTAAACTAAAAGCAGGGATCAAACAAAACTTTTTAATTCAGTGTATGTTTGTAAAATGTTTCATATGGCAGATATAATACTGATTATGTAATATTCATATTCTGTATCTGATCATATGAATCATTTCATTGAAGCAAGTATTCTTTGATTGCTTTCATTAGTAATTTCTGAGTATTGAGTGTTGGAATATTTGACTTTTATGGATTTTTTATATGTTTTCTCTCTATATTTCTTATAAACCATTTTCAATAACTTGTTAGGAATAAGAATTTCATTATGTCTATTTAAATTATATTCCCAAGTATCTTTGCTTACCCATATTAATAATTCACACTTTTAGTAATTCTTCCATTGATTCTATTACTCTTCTCACAAAACATTTTCATTTACAGAACTACAATGCTTATTGCTACATTTACTTGCTTCCTGTATTTTTGGTTCTATTTACACATAATCATCCCATGCTTATATAATTTATTTCTTTTTAATTTATTTGGGCATTCTGTTAAGTGTTCATTTCCCTTATTCCTAGGTAATCAGTTTGCTCAGCTCACATCATTAATTTATTTTATATTTCCACCGACTTTTGATTCCTCTTAACTCTTTTGAATATTTATTTATGTATTTGACACAGGGTCTCACTGCGCACCTTGGGCTTGTGGTGATCCTCCTATCTCAGCCTCTCCAGCACTGGAATTAAAAGCATGTACCACCACACCAAGTTTTGGTGGCCAGCAGAGTGCTAGTTCAGCATGTGGTGCTGGAGATTGAACTCTTGTCCTTGAACTTTTCAGACAAGCGCTTAGACTGTTGAACTATACCCCAGCCCTCTGATTCTTCTTAAGCTAACCAGATTCTCTGTAAGTCCTGGAAACTTCTGCTGAGCTGCTTTTTATTTTACCATTTTTTTTCTTTTTCATTTTCTTTGGTAGAATTGAGGGTTAAACTCAGGATTTTGCAATGAGCCCCTTCATGCCTCCTTTAGAGACAGGATCTTGTCACTGGTGTAGGCAAGACTAGAACTTGAGACCTTCGTGCCTTAGCTTCTCTGCAGATGCGTTTACAGGTTGGCTTTCATCAGTATCCCTGGCCGTCATGGTTTGTTTCTAGTTGTCCCCAAAGCCTCATGCAGTCATCAGGTAGGGACTTCTAGAGTTCGAAACTAACTCATAGCCGGGCATGGTGGCACACACCTGTAATCCCAGCACTCGGGAGGCTGAGGCAGGAGGATCGGTGTGAGTTTGAGACCAGCCTGGGCTACAAAAGTGAGCTCAAGGCCAGCCTGAACTGCATAGTGAGACCCTGTCTCAAAAAGACAAAAAAAAAAAAAAAAAAAAGAAACTAACTCATGATCCACTGGGATTATGGATCTTAGTACTGCTGGGATTATGTATGTCTGTGTATCTCTGTCAGTCTGGGTCCATAGCCTGAATGTAACATAAGAGAAACAGAGAAACAGACTCTCTATGTTTCCCTGGTTGTTTAGTTGCCTCTGTTGCCGTCTGTTGCGGGCCTGCCACCATGAACAGAATGCTCTCTGCCCTGTTCCACTCAGCCTTGGAGCCAGATGAGCATGGACTGAAACCTCCAGTAACTGTGAGCTGAATAAACTTTCTTTCCTTCATTTTGAGTGTTGGGTATTTGTCCCAGCAATAAGAGAAGAATAACTAAGACATGACTCAGCTGATTCAGGTGCTTATTTATTCATCTGTTTTCTCATTCCTCAGAATCTTTTTGCTCTAGAGTTGTGCATTTTGGCTTTATTTTCCTTGTGCATGCATAAACTTGCACAGCTTTAGTGATAATATGTAATATAACTGCATCTGGTCAGCACACGTGGAAAAGTTTTAATGTAATGCATTTCAGAGTTTTAAGTTTTATTATTTCTTTTACTTTCTTACTGTGTTTAACCCATAATTGAGTTAATGCTTCATAGCAATGTAAGTTTTAGCAGTATCCTGGGTGTAGACACGCAGGGCCTGCAGATGTACCACAGGCAGTTATTTTAGTCTAAGTTAGATTTGTTAAAGTAATTATCATCCTCACCCTTACATCATATGGAACAGTTTCCTTCGTGTGTGTACTCAAGGGCCTACTGACACTTTAGCACTTCCAATCTCCCTGTTGGCTTGTGACGCCTTCATCTCCAGCAGAATTGAAATGCTCTGTTCCTCTGTGTTGTCGTGTTAAACTAATGAGAGGAGCCTTTCGAGTTTCTGTCAGGTGGGCATGACTAATTTTTCACTAAGTAAAATCATCTCATAGGTTACTAGGACAGCCTGAAAGATAAAGGTACAAACAGCCACCTGGTATGTGCAATTTTTTTAAGGAACTCTGCAGTGGTTGTTACGTTGCATATTGTTTTCTGTTCTATTGAAGGGATGGGGAATGCTTAATTCTATATCTTATTTTTAAATTTTTGACCAGTTTTGTACACTCATATCTGGTGGTTTCTTGAGCATTACTGATTTCGCATACTTAAAAAATTATGGACATGCTTTACATACATGAGTGTGGCCTCTGTCAGGGAAGCATTCGTTGGGTGAGCAAATGTACCCAGCACTGTGGGTGTCCGTCGGTCCCCAGGCCACTCTCTTCCCCAGGCTAGTCACTCCCACACGCTTGGGCTTCTACTGCCTTTTCCAAAACAGCACCTGAGTTGGATCCCAGGGGTCTAGGAGAACTGGTTTCCACATCTCGGCGCATGCTTTCAGGTCCACACATATTGCCATGGTGCAGTAAGTTGTGACTCTTATTGCGGAATGCTATTTCACTACAGAACGGGAGTGGCTCATGCTCCCCTAGTGGATCTTGTGTTTATTTCGTGTTTTGTGGTGCTACGAAGAAAGCTGTTATGAACATTTGCCAACTTTTGTGGAAATAGAATTGGTTTTTCATTTCTATTGGGTAAATATCTCAGAATTACTGGTTTATGTGACAATTGTAAATTCAGTTTTTTTTTTTTTTTTTTTTTTTTTTAACAATGGCCATGATCTTTTTCAAGGTGGCTATAGGGTTCTATATTACTACTAGTAATGTGTAAGTTTTTCAGCAGCTGAAAACCTTTCTAATGCTTAATATTTTCACAATTGATTTTAAACTTTCTGGTAGTTTTTATTTCATGACCAGTAAAATATTTCTTAGTATCCTTATAGAAATTTATATATCAGCCAGGCATGGTGGTGCAAGCCTGTAATCCCAGCACTTGGGAGGCTGAGGCAGGAGGATCAGTGCAAGTTTGAGACCAGCCTGGGCTACAACAGTGAGCTCAAGGCCAGCCTCAACTGCATAGCGAGACCCTGTCTCAGAAAGACAAAAAAAAAATTATATATCATCTTTGATTAGGTAACTCTTAAAATCATTTATGTAAATCTTGTTCATATTTATGAATTATTATTAGTTTGAGAGCACTACTAATTTATGATTAATATACTACATTAAGAAAACATGTGTTATACATATACTTTTCCAATTTATCCCAATTTATTTTCTAAAAGTCTCTCTACATAACCATTTTAATATTTCAAAATCATCAGAAAGACAAGTCTGGGAGTGATGGTGTACACCTGTAATCCCAACTCTTGGAAGGCTGAAAATAGGAGGATTACTACAAGTCCAATCTGTGTAGTAAGACCCTCAACAACCTGTACTAAATACATAGAAAAATAATAAATAAACAAAGTAAGATACAAAACAAACAAAACTGCATCTCAGACATCATTGAAAATAGCTGAAAAACAATGGCAATAGGCAGATCTTTAAAATACATAAAATGGCAGAGCACCAATAGAACTGACAGTTAATAATTTTGCATTAAGTCATATTTTGTCAATCAGTTATAATATGAATCCTACAAATTACATAATATGATACAAATATGCCTTAAGTAAATTGAGAACAGTATGAAACACGAGTTTCACCCTTGCTAACTTCAGACATAATTGCGCTTTTCTTTAAAATATTAACAAAACCTGAGTTCGATTCTAGAAGTGTTATTTCATTGCCTTCACTCAGGGTCACTTGCTATCTATAGACCAAACTGAAGGAAGTCATTGATGTTGGTGAAAAGAACAATGACTTTATTCAAAGCTCCCTCCCAGGAGATGGAGAGAGCTAGCTTGCCTCCACGGCCTGGCCCTGTATTCAGGTGAGCATGCACCCTCTAAGCTGATGAGCTCAAAGGAGAGGGGCATGGTCGTGCCACAGACAACTGGCCGCTTCTCTGCCTGTCCAAGCCCCTCTGTTCTGTGGGAAGAAGTCTTCACCCAGAGGGCTAGCGGCTGGCAGCTCCACATCCTGGTGATTCATCTAAGTGGAAGACTTTGTCAGTGGTGGTTATGTCCTGGGCATGAAGAAGTTTGGAGAAGTTCTTTGCTTTGAAAGGAAAACACATTAGCATTTTATACTTCCAAGAAAGAGAATTGGAATGGTCCACACCATTTCAAGCTTTCCAGTAGGAAACACTGATTACAATGATTAATATGCAAACTTTTTTTTTTTTTTTTGTCTTTTTGAGACAGGGTCTCACTATGCAGCTCAGGCTGGCCTTGAGCTCACTTTGGTAGCCCAGGGTGGTCTCGAACTCGCACCAATCCTCCTGCCTCAGCCTCCCGAGTGCTGGGATTACAGGCATGCGCCACCACACCCGGCTCTATGCAAACTTTTCAATAACCTGATTAATTGCTGATCATCATTCAGCCTAACCATAACAAGAAGTGGGTTTACAAATTATTTTCAACAGTTGGCAATACACATAATATTCACACTCAGGTTTACAAATTCAGTTTCACTATCAGTAAGCATAAGAATCAGTTTTTTTTTTCCTTCCAGTTTGTTGATCTTTACATTCTGTGAAATTTTAGAAAGAGAAGTTTAATAAACATTTTAAACATTTAATTTAAAAGATGAGATGTATTTATGACTGAAAAGCACTAATTGATATGAGCATACAGAGTTAGTCAGGGTAAGAATTCTACCAACTAACTGCTAATTTCAAAAACCTGATGGAGGTTCTTAGGGCCATTGTCTTAGCCACCTTATGTTCATAAATGTATGGTTTCGCCCCTGCCCTGTTAGCAGCTACACTGAGGATAGCAATGTGTAATGCTAACACCATGCTTGGAACACCTATCACTCTGGTCTTCTAAATATGTACTGCTTCTAATGTCATATAAGTCATCACTATACTCTCTCTCAAATAAACATTTGTTTAGAAAAAGGTAATAAAAGAGAGTAAGAGTCAAAAAAAAGGGGGGGGGTGAAAGCGCTATTTGGTACAGCCTCAAAATAAATTCTGGTGTTATTTCCTAATGAAAAAGTAAGTTCTCATAGGTTTACCTAGTTCTTATTGTATAATTATATAAACATAAATCATAGGAATTCCTCTATACATGTTTTTGATAACCCTGAATTTAGCAAGTTAATCTTAAATATTCTGGTAACAGAACTTTGTCGATCCAGGGTTTTCATAGCTAGTGCTTGTTCAAACTTAGATGTTTTTCTTTTATGGAAAAGTGTGAGCAAAGCCAAAATAAGCTGGAGCAGAGAAAAGGAATGAAGTGAGAGGGATGAGATAGGCGAGCAGCGTACCCAGAGAGCCAGGCTGCTCTCAGGAAAGACTCTACACAAGTTCAGTGACTTGTGGGAAATGGAAAAGCTAACTTGGTGAACATTTCATCCGCACTCATCAGTGGAAACCAGTAATTCAGGTAACAAGTTCTGAAGCGAAGAATAAGAATCTTGGGAGTTTTCAGCATAATTTAAACCAGAAGGGACAACAGTGATTCTTTAGGTCCTATGGCCAAGGGTAGACCTTTGCAAGCAACGATTCATTTCATAAAAGAAAAAAAAAATGTAAGGATGTTTCTTTTTTTGTGGGGGGGATGTTTCTTAACCTCTACTTTTTAAAAAATATCTTGGGGTGTGAGTAGAGATTGTCTTGATAATTATTTTATTGGTACTATAGACATATACAAAATAATATTTATTTCAATTTTAATAAAATTTCTACAGGGAAGTAAGGTCACTAGAAAGTATGTTTTCACTTAATAGAGAGATTTATATTATGTAGTGTAATAACTACTTAACATATTGATAATATTTTCCCTGAAATAATTTGTTTCAAATTGAAATAAATTCTAGCACAATTAAACTAAGGATAAAATTTTCTAAGACATATTTGAATTATAGAAGGTCCATTTTTTCATATAAGAAGGTATTTATGTCTTTTATATCTCTAGACAGATACATTCGATTATGGTAGATTCTGGAAATTATGTTGAGGAAATGGTCTTTTATGTAAAGAGCAATAACGTTTTCAAAGCCCAAAAATACAATGTTTAAACTGAATTTTCATAAAAAGTAGGATATTAGCCACAGTGGAGGTTACACGGAATAAAAACTTACATACAAAACAGATTTTTATGTGGGTACTGTCTCTCAGTGCTTAAAACTCCATCTTCCTCCTCAAAAAACAGGCGATGTTTTTCCCATTTCTCCACACAGTTTTAACAGAAAGTCCAAAATTTGATGACTTATATAATATAGAATATTTTGTTTTCTAGAAAAACATTAGAAATTAACCTTCAAAATGCTTAAAGTAACCATGCTTCAGCCTCTGTGGTGTGTCTGCTCTTTCCAGGGCCAGCCATGCTGGTGATAAGGCTTACACGGTCCTGGTCTTCTTCTGAGCATGCGTATTTGTGTGTTTTGAGAGCTGACAATGTCACAGTTCTTCCTGATAAAATAACCAAATTAATTTGGGGCATGGACGTACTGATAGAGCTATGATTTTGGGTGAGGTCATTTTCTCATTAGAATCAACAGAATATAGATGAGCAAACGGATGTCATAGAAAAGCTCTGATGTCTCCTTCGAGTTGGGCGGCGGATGCTAAAGGTTCTCTGCTAAGATGCTAGAGTGCAGGACACAGTGTCGCGGGCGCGAGACAGAACACGGCATCCACATGGAGGACCTCTCTAGCAGGTACGGACTCGGGTTGGCTCAGGCATGGCCTTTCGCTTCAGAAAATTATAAATAAGTACTAACGACTAAAAGGACACAACTGTTTGGCAATACGGAAGCATAGCAGGAAGTTGGAAGGCTGTGGGAAGTTCTGGTGCCTGGTTTTATTCTTCCACCTTGCTAACAGTTATCTGCAGTTGTTTTTCTTTTGTTCTTCACAGCAATTACCTTTCTTTCAACTTTTGATTATTTCCCTTTGTGCCTAGCGTTGATATTGCAAGTGAATTCTATTTTTACCTTTACTCACTGTGCTTATGGGTCAACAATCATTTTGGGGCATATGTTATTCCATAATTTGACATTACTTCCTTATTAATTTCTCCTTGCCTTTCATTTTTGTTTGACTTTATTTAAATATCACATCCTTCATGTCATGAGTTATATAAATTTTTTTGTAACATATGACTTCTTATAATAAAAACCGTTGATTTTTCTTTTTTGTCTTTAAATTACATTTTCTTTCCTTCTTCTTTCTTTATTTATTTCTTTCTTTCTTTCTTTCTTCTTCCTTTCTTTCTTTCATCTTTCTTTTTTGCAGAACCAGGGCTCAAACTCAGGACCTTGCACTTACCAGCCAGGCACTTGTGCCCCTAAGCTATCTCCTCAGCCCTAAATTACATATGCTTATACCTCCAGTCTTCATCTTTCAAAACTGTATTAAATTTTTTAAAATTCTGGTATTTTTATTTGCATAATTCTATGCTGTTCTTTTTCAATTTTGTTCTTCTTTAAAGTGGTACACAGTTCTTTTTTCTTTTTCGTGGCTGGCTCAGCCTGCCCTGGGGACGGGGCTGTTGCAGCATGTGGTGCCAAGGATGGAACCATGCTCCCTAAGCTTGCCTAAGCAGGTGCTTTACACCACTGAGCTATGTCACCAGCAACCAAAGTGACAGCCTTTAAGCTTCCTATTCAGACCTCTGTAAGTCAAGACTAGACTCGACTGATACTATTTTTTTCTATGAAGTGTAAAATCTACTTTAGCGGGGCGAGAGACATAAGATGTAGCTTTGTTCTGTTGTTGAGGCTTCTTTTTTTCTGTTACGCACTAAGCCATGCGTTTAGATTGGGATATACCCTGTCACAATGCGCAATGCAATAGCCTTAGGGCTGGGGCTTAGAACCTATGTTCAGCTTATGGAAAGGTGGCTCACATACTAGCTCCTAACTTCTCATCTTCCTCACCCACTTGTGTTAGTTCAAAAAATGAAACATGTGCTGCACTGTTGGTTTTAACTATGTCTTTATTAGTGCAATGCAAGTCCATATAGCCACTTTTTCTAATTTTAAAGGGTAAAAATGGTAAAAACAATACAGAACTTGAAAACAAGATGGTAGAAAATTAATAGTGATTATTATAGTGCATATTGTTATCTTCAAAGTGGTTGTTCAGATTGTCAGTGTAGGTGTGCAAAACTGATCAAGCAATATGAGCACTAACTATTCCTTTCTTTTTTTAAATTTATGTATTTGGTACAGGGTCTCACTGTGCAATTCTGACTCTTAGTGATCTCCTGTTTTCAGCCTCCCACTTCTGGGATTACAGTCCTGCATCGCCACACCGAGTTTTGGTGGCTGGCTCAGCATGCCCAGGAGGGTGAGGGAGGTGAAGTGGGGTGGGGGTGTTGCCATGCTGTGCCAGGGACCGAATCCCGGTTCCTGCACTTGTAGAAGCAAGTGCTGATCCTTTTGAGCTATATCGCCGGCACTAAGTGTTCCTTTCAATGAACTAAAAGAAATTAGTGGTAAAACTATCTTAGCTCTCTTGAGTATGTTATTATTAATTATTATTATTGTTATTGTTATTGTTATTGTTATTTATTTTTGTGGGATCGGGGTTTGAATTCATGAGCGTGCACTTGCCAGGCAGGCATCTTGTGTATATATACTTATATATTTTGCCCTTTTTTTCCTTCTTACCCCCATTCCAGTTGTTCTTTTCTTTTGAGCAGTCATTCTTTCACAATATCTGTTTTACCGTTTGTATCTTATTTACATTTTATGTTTCTCATACTAGGTCAACGATCTGATGTCTACAAATAGAAGTCTATAGTTGCATCCATTTACCTGTAAAACACTTAAGTTTATCTTTCTTTGTAGCTGATAAGTACTCCATTGTATAAAAACTATCTCATGTTTTTTGTCTGTTACTCAGTTGATAAGAAGTTATGTTGTTTCCAAGATTTAACTGTGACAAATTGTGCTACTACAAATATGGGTGCGATTATCGCTATGGTATGATATTTTCAATTTTTCTGGAAAAAATACCCTGACTGGGAAAAACTGGGACAAATAGGCTCTCTAATCCTATCATTTTAAGGAATCCACACAGTGATCTGCACAGTGATTGTACCAGCCCACACCCTACAGCCCTTTCAGCATTTGTTTTTGTTTGACATTTTGATGAATGTCATGGTTTGTGTCTAGTTGTCTCCTCAAAGCCTCAGGCAGTTATGGGATAGTCTTCCGAGCTTGTGATTAATTTACAATCCAGTGCTGGGATTACGGGTGTGAGTGCTGCGCCTGGCCTGGGGCAGAGAGCCTCTGTGCCACACCAGGGAGGAGTAGACGCGCTCTCTGACGCTGTTGTGGCCACTGCTCCTCCTGTGTGCTCTTGTTGTTCTACTGTTGTCTGCCACCATGAACAGCTGCCTCTGCCATGTGGCCCTCTGCCTTGGAGCCTGCTGAGTGTGGACTGAAATCTCTACCAACTGTGAGCTTAATAAACCTTTCCTTTCTTAATTTTGGGTGCTGGATATTTGTCCCAGCAATGTGAGAAGAGTAACTAAAAGATTGAACAAAAGCCAAATTGAATAGAAAATACTCCAAAAAATCAACAACTGGGATCTCATGTTATTAAGGTTTCTGCACATCAAAATAAATCACCAACAGTGTGAAAGAAAAATCCATGGATTGAGAACAAAATTAGCGAACTGCTCCTTGGAGAAATAATTTCTATCTAGTACATGCAAATAATTTTTTAAAAATCTGGCCCTCCTAGGGATAACAAGATGGCTCTATGGACAAAGCACCTGCCTTGGAAAACTCAGGAACCAGGAACCAGGGTTCAGTTCCTGGTCTCACATGGCACACAGCCAGTGAGACTCTGAGCATGGTGGCCCATGCCTGCAATCCCAGCACTGAGGAAGCTGAAAACAGGAGGACAGAAGGATGACCACAAGTCCATTCTGTGCATTGAAACTGTTTATCAAATACACACACACACACACACAAAAATCAGGGCCCCAAAATTCAAAAGCCCAAGTCAAAAAGGGTCATTGCAGATGAATATACACTTCTCAGATGAGAAAATACAAATGTCAAATAAATTCATGGAAAATGTTCACCATCAGTGGTCATTAGAGAGTTGTAAATTAGAAGAGCAACTGGAGTCCATTTCAGGCCTGAAGGCGAAGCCCACAGAGAGCAAGCCTGTGCCCGGAGAAGCTCAGTAGGTCTTTTTGTCTCAAGCTTCTGTTTGGAACTCAGCTTATTTTCTCATTGTTTGTTGGAGGAGAAAAAAATACTCTGTGGTGGTGGAAACTGCATTTTCTCCATCTGATATTCCTTCAGACTGGAAAAATAAAATTGTGGCTTCTCCTATGTCTGTGGATACATTTTGATATTGACTCGAAAGTAATTTTAAGGATTTTCCTTTGAGTACTAAGGAGATGTGACAGATTTTATTTTTCAGGCAATTAATTAAACAAATGTAACCCCCTGGAACAACTTACATATTACATTAAAATAATTAATAAAAAGCAGTATATCACCACTCTCCTTCAATGTGTAATTTAAAACATTTCTGATTATTTCATTTCTGAGAAACTTAACAGTAAGATTTAATGTAAACATACCGTCATGTCTCAGCAACTAATCTGTGATTCTTTGTAAAAATATTTAGAAATGTGGGTTTGGGCTGTACTTAAACGTTCTTGGAGAAATTACTTCATGAGGCACACCAAGGTTAGTTACTGGTTAACATAAAGTGCACATAGTTCTGCAATTATCTGAAGACTGGTAAACCAAGAAATGTTTTCACTTCTCTGTGACTTAGGGCTATGTATATATGTTTAACAATTACTTCAAAAGGATAGGTGCAAATCTTAACTCCTGAGAGTTCTCTATCATGATGAATTGATCTGGAAATGAGATATAGCAGGTACAACTAAGCTGAAGATCGTGGGACAGTAGAACATATGAATTTAGTAGGAAGATGTAGGGGAGGCACAAGGTTGACGATCTTAAGGAAAGGAAGGAGGTTGGAATTGTTCTGCCATAGCCCAGGCATGCCAGGGGCCACTAGAAACTGAAAGAGGGAAAAATACTCTTCTGGTGTCTTCCAGGGAAGCTTTTATTTCTCTGTGCACAACTTGAATTGGATATTTGACATTTAGAATTACTAAAAATATAAATTTTGCCCTTTGAAACTGCAAAGGTTGTGATAATATGTTGCTACATCTCATTGAACTAGTACATGTGCTGTAAATAGGACTTCTCCAGATGGAGAGTGATTAATGGCCATGAATTTCCCTCGCATGTAAATGGAGAAGTAGAATCCCTCCCTATCTAGTTTGCCAGCTCTAATCGCTTTCACATTTCAGATCTTAAAAGTCACCATAAGGCAATGATATGACACTGCCTGGGCAGTGCCAACTTGGAGACAGACAGCCTCAGTTCCAATTACAGTTCTACCATGTCTTAACTCTGTGACTTTGCAAAGGTTACTTGATATCTCCTTTCTTCTGTTTCTTCACCTGAAAGTGAGAATAATTACTACACTCAATTTGTGTGTGTGCTCTACTATTTAATACTATGAAGTACTTGGACTGCTTTCTGACACATAATTCCTTCTATGTAGGACAGTTCCTTAACAAATTTGCTTCTTTAGTCAAATGGATGAAGTATTGTATGAAAGATAAAACTTCCTAATGATAAAATGACTATTATCAAATTTGCTTTGGATAGACAATTGAAGAAAAGTTTTTACTGAAAGTCAATGATATATCAGGCACAGGGGCCAGGGTTCAATCCCTAACCCTATCATGCCAGCACCACCCCCAGGGGTGCACTGAGATGGCAATTGAGACTGGGTGTGGTGGCATGCACCCAGCTCTTGGGAAACAGTGAACAGGTGGATCCCTATGAGTCCAGTCTCATAGTGAGACTCTAAACACTCTGTAGATCCTTCCCTAAAATACACACACACACACACACAAATTCAGTGATGTTATTAAAGGTAACAAAGTAAATCATCTGCCTATTTAATAAATGATATTTAAAGATCATAAGTATGCACTAATAAAGTATTTCAATGGTACTCAATATCGTAGGTATATATGATAGAAGTGTGTAATAAAAAAGAGATTTTTAAAACATTTTTAAGAAGTATTTAGGGAAAATAAATCACGAGCATTTGGTACAGGGTCCACAGTGTCTATGAGGTTTCACTATATAGGTAGGACTCATAATGATCCTCACGTTTTCAGCCTCTCAAGTGCTGGGATTATAGGTGTGCACCACCATGCCCGGTCTGAACTGCCATCTCAGTTCACCCTGGGGGCTGGGCTTGCATGGCATGCCGGGATCGAACTCTGGCCACTGAGCTCTGCCTAAGCAGGCGCTTTAATCTGCGGAGCTATCAGGGTGGCCCTAAATCACATTTTGTAAACATTAATCCTCATATCTTAAGGACGAAGGAGAACTAATGGCAGTTTCAGAAACTAGATACCTCAAATAGCTCGCACATATTGCAAGTGTGTGTGACTAGCGTCTAATTCACAGAGATGTCCATTGATAATTACATGTGACAATTCACTGTGCACTTTAGCATGAATAGTGTTTCAGTCCTTTTACCTGACCTGCTGAGCCAAATACCCACTGCCCAAAATGAAGGAAGGAAAAGTTCAGTTAGCCCTGGTTTGTGGAGACTGCAGTCCATAATCTGCTGTATCCAAGGCACAATTGCCTGGCAGAGGGGTAGCTGTTCATGATGGCTGAGGACAGTAAATACAGCAAAGGCAGAAGGGCAGGAGCCAGTGTCCTTTCCTGCCTGTGCCACTCGAAGACTATCTGCCTCTGCATGCATGGAGCACTCCTACCTCCAGTCCTAGCATTAGGTAATCAACCGATCACAAACTAGTCCAGCTGTCTCCAACAAGCCAGCCCTGACAGTGCATGAGGCCCGATGGAACATCCAGGCACAATCCATGACTAACAGCGCCGGATCTAGCATGCTTTATTTATTTTTTCTTATTATAACAAGAGATACCCAAATCTAGACACAGTTGTGTGTGGTGGTGCAATCCCATAATTCCAGCACTAGGAAGGAAAAGTCATGAAGATTGCCATGAGTTCAAGGACATCCTGGGCTACATAGTGAGTTCAAATCCAGCTTGGCTTAGATAGCAAGTCTATATTTAAAAAAAAAAAATACACTGAGGAGAGTAAAAGTAGCTTCACATTACTGATGTCAGCTCTCTCCAAAGATGGTATACTCTAGTGTCAAAAGAGATGCTACAGCCCACAATTTTTCCTACAGGAGCAAGTGAGAATACAACAGTGCCTGGAAAGTCAGCGGCCCAGATGGCAGCCCTCTTGCCTCCCACCACAGGGCTGACTGAACATGTGTTCTCCCTCTTACTCAGCATCCCGTGGACCCCTGGGCCTTTTATCACCTGTGTGATTGGGCAAACGGCTCACAGGAACCTTTGCAGAGTGCAGAGGGGTGCATGCAGACAGTTGTCTGACTCTGTGGATCTGAAGAAGGCACAGACTGGGACTTCAGGGGAAGTAAGCCAGAGGATCTGGGCACCCAGCATGGCCTTCCAGGACTGAGGAACCCTAAAAGCAAATAGGTGAAAAGACCTGTAGGTCATGGCCAGCCGTAGGAAATGCCTGAAAGAATTCTTAGACAGACCACACAGCCAAGCTCCTCATCCCCAAAGTCAGTCAGGAAAGACTGGAGACTGTGTCTACCAAACTAACATTGTACAACACTATTACCACAATCTCAAAGCAAAATACACTACAAATAGAAAACAGACAAACAAAACAAGAAAGAAAAAAAGAAAAGAAAATTACAGGTTAAAATTCCTGATAGATATGGATATAAAAATAATAGCAAGCTACAGCATATGAAGAAAATCCAATAGCATGATCGTATGGGGTTAAAGTCTGGTTAGACATCTACAAATCAATGAATTTGATGTATGAAATTAGTTGGATGCCTGATAAAACTGTGTAATTACAGTAGCATGTGGCCTAAAGAATTCTGACAAAATTCATAAGTCTTTCCATTAAAAAAAAATGTTTCAAGTGATGAAAGAAAAATACCTTCAATTAATGAATGTCATGCTAGATCAACGCACAGATTTCTTACTCAAGATCAAAAAGCTGAAAGTGATTCCTGTAAGATCAGAACAGGAAAACTATGCAGGCTCCCTGCCCCCACGAAGCTCGGTCCTCGAAAGCATCGCCAAAGCAACTAGGCAAAACAGACTCCTCCAAAGTAAAGTGGAAGAGGTTAAATTCTGTACCTTTGAAGATAACGCACGTACTGCATATACAAAACTCTAAAGACTCTACCCTAAAATCTCTCCAAGAAGCTGACAGAACTGATCAAAATTGGCAGCTTTGCAAAGTACCAAATACACATACAAATCAACTGCATTCCTCTATACTGATAATAAATTATCCAAAATACCAATTAAGAATCTCACAACAGCACCAAAAATTTAAAAAACAACAATAAGACTAGTATCTATAAACAAGTGGCCCTGGAACGCCGCACCTGCGCAGCCCAGGGGTCCTGGAGCCCTGTCCTGGCTGATTTGGGGAGGCCAACAGCTGGGGGTGGTGCTGAGCCCCACTCAACGCGAGGGCAGTGGGACCCAGGTCTGGACTGGGATTAAGAAGGGACAGTTTCTGGAGCCACAAGTGGTGCTGGAGGAGCTGGAAAGGCTGCCTGTGAAGGGCTGGGAGGAGGAGGCCAGAGCAGAGCACTTCTGTGCTTTTGGGGCCCTTGTGACCGGAGGTGGCCAGGCATCAGCCCTAGCCCTGACCGAGGTCGCTGGTACCCTAGAATCGAGTGCCGAGGCAGCTCTCAGAAAAGCACTATAAATTGTTCAGATTTGGCTTGTTTATTTTATTTATTTATTTATTTATTTATTTATTTATTTATTTATTTTTATGGCTGGCTCAGCCTGCCCTGGGGGTGGGGCTGGCGCAGCATTTGGTGCCGGGGATCAAGCCACGGTCCCTATGATTGCCTGAGCTTCCCTAAGCAGGCACTTTAGACTGCTGGAACATCTTGGCAGTCACACGGTTTGTTGGATAAAAGATGAAATTAAAAAAAAATCACATCAAACCTTAGAATCACAGACTCAGAATTTACTTTGTTGTTCTGGGTTCTAGGACTGGAAGGACCTCTGTCATGCAGGTGCAGTCACTAGGCAGGTAGCGTGGAAGCCCCTTGGGAGCAGCCTCACCCGGCAGCCGGCTGGAGACCCCAGCTACCCAGGGCTTGCAGCTGAGATCCTGAGGCTGTCAATCTGGGAAGTTGTGCTTGGCTTGGATCTCTCTGCACCTGGGAGTGGATCTCATGAGGGACCACTCCAGGCAAGCAGGCCACCTTTAAATAAATATCCAGTTCTAAGAGGCAGAAACATGTTTAATCCTATAGGTGCGATGGCCCACTGTTAGTCAAAGCGTCAAAACTACTTTCTATAGGTAGCTGACCAGTGGGAGAGTTAAATTCGTGCCCTTAGGTATAAAAAGTTAAACTAATGTCACTTGGAGAGAGGCTCATCTCAGTGAGACCTGTGAAGCCACATGCATCGTGTCTTCTCATTATTTCTTTCAGCACTGACTCATCTCATACAACAAGTGGCATGCAACCTGGGGCACAGAAGACGATCAGGAGTGAGTGGATGGCTCCTGGACCTTCCAGATCATCACTCTAGCCCATGCCTAGGCCCAACCTGTGTGTGTAGACATGCTGCACACTATGCCCTAAATATTTACTTTAAACTCGTGTTATCTCACAAGTGCAGTGAACTAGAGCACCCAACACAGCCGCTTTTTTCCTGCATAGGTTCTGTGACTTCTTCTCAGTGCTTAGGATACCTTTCTCTTTCAGTCCTACTTTATTTTTATTTTTTAATTACATTTAATAAGAAATGACAATGTGACAGTTTCAAAACACAATAGTAGTGCATTTCCAGTATTTGATACATTGCATATTGTTGTTCTCCTAGCAGTTATACAGAGCACAGGGTGTAGATATGATAAATTTTCTAATCATTACTGGTACAAAAAAACTCTTCTCATTGAACTAAGAGAAAGTAGTTATATACATAAACCAATGTTCCATAATTGCAGTGGACTATTGGCAAAACTGGCAATGATGGAAGCTGTTGATTTAAGTCTTTTACAGCTTAGCAGACTATAATCTAACTTCACATTTTATGCCTCATGGTTAAACTTTTCTGCTGGACAGTTAAGGGCAAGTTAAAACAAGCCCTGTATAAAAAAAAAGATGCAATTTTTTTTTTTTTTTATCTCCCAAGGTCAGTCAAATCGCCTCTTTGGAAGGTTTACTTTGGAATTATGGACAGTGCCTTGTAGAACTGTTGTCAGGTCAGCCATCTGGATGAGTCACAGCCATTGTGCTTGCTTCAGCCTTACTTTAACCAAAATGTTTTTAAAGATCTGAGATTAAACATAAATATTATTACATATTACATCCATCAATTACTCCCATAAACTTATGAGAAAATAAACAAGAAATTAAAAGAGTATAAAGTTTCAACTGTGCTTATTCTTTAAATACACACATTGCTAAGATCCTGTAGGTGGAAACATATCTTTGTGGTAAATACTTTGTTCTCATTTCTGAGTTGAATAAGTTGGAGTTCCATACAGCTTGACTGGTGGTATCAGTTTGCACAGAAGAGGATGGCCACATTTTTCGTTAAAGGATCAAGCAGTAGATGTCCTCTGTGCTGCAGGCCTAGTGAGCTGCGCACCAATCACTCCACCCCTCCTTGTGCTGAGCAGGCAGCCACGGCTGGCATGTGGACATGTGAGTGTGCCACATTCCTGGAAAGCTTGTGTTACCCAGAGGTCATAAGAGCACACCTGTAGGCCACCAGGAGGGTCTTCCTGCTTCTGGGCCACTCCACAAAAGCTTTGAAAAGGTCTTTTAGTCAGTTAATGTAGATCGAAGGACAAGAAGAGCAAATAACAGAACTCCTATGGAATAGAAAATAAATAACACTACTTAGGACCCTCATAGTTTTCTTCCCCAAATGTCTTTACTAAAAATAAACATGCACAGCAGAACCTATCAAGGAATTTTTTTAATTTCCATAAAATAGTGATCTAAAATATTGCATTGGAAAGGACTTGTGATACTGAGTTAGGATGTCATCATTAAAGTACAACTGCTGTGCACACAACTCACATCAAGATAGATTTTCTTCCCTGGGCCTGCCATGCCAGCCTTGCTCCTGGGGCACACTAAGAGGGCAACTCAGGCTGGGTGTGGTGGCACACACCTGTAATTCCAGCTCCTGGGAGGCTGTAAACAGGTGAATCACTTACGAGTCTGATCTAGCAGTGAGATGCTGAACATCCTGTAGACCCTTCCCTAGAGCACACACACACACACACACACACACACACACAAAGATGAATTTTTAGAACTCACAGTAGGTTTTTCTTCCACTGTGAAACATACACAATAGTTCTGAACCTGCACTGAGACAATGCATATTTGTACCCTTTGTAAGGCAACACATCCGATACGAAATCTCTTATGTTCATAAATTATTTTTGGCCCTAAGTTAATTTTAGGCCTTACTTGAGTTATTTTGAAAGCAGTAATGTTTAAAAGTATAATTTTGACAGTTATCTTAATGTTTATGAAAGTATGGTGTATGAATAAGAATAAGGTTAGTTCTTGATGTTATTCTGTGTATCCTCAGTAAAACAACAACAAAAGAAAGGAAAGAAAGCTTAGCTCAGTGAGACCGTGGGTCACCCTTATCCTAGATAAAAATTTGCTTGTTTTCTTCAGTAAGGTTGAAAAAAAAAAAAAAAGAAATATCACAGCACGGATGTGCAGTAGGTAGACAGTACTATTTTCCTCCTCTCTGTTTTCAGTGGGTATGACATTTTATAAGTCTAAATGCTATAATATGCTATGGAATCCAAATAACCAGAAATTTTGGAGTAATTTTGATAAAATCAAAAGATGTATAACCATTAACTTTTTAAAGGTATAATCAAAACAGCAAAGGCTACTTATTGCAGCTGAGTAACATGAAAAAGCAGGAAAGAAATGCTAATTATAATAATTAAAAGAGGAAATTGAGAAGAAGAAACTATATTGGAATTATCACTATTTTATTTAAGGGTATAATTTAAATTATCTATTAAGATGATTTAATTAAGAGGAATAAAATTTAATAGTTACACATTTGATTTAGTCTGAGCAGTGAAACACCCATGTCAAAATTGCTGCTCGGTTAATGAGACCAATGATCAGACAAACACAGCGTGAAGCAGGAGGTTCCGGTTCCCAGTGGAGGCTTTTAATATTTATTCTTTGTCAAAGCTCCAGAGCTGCATGCTCTCCCACACTAACCAGTTATAATCGTCTTTGCCAAAACAATGTCATTTCAGAGGCTTCCTAACTTCCTGTGTTGGCGAAGCTTCTAACATCTCAGCATTTCTGTCACCACATCCCGAGGACAGCACAAGTCTGTTGTCGTTTTTTCAATGCAAAGTTTTCTATCCTGTGAAGTGAAGCTTTCCACAGTTTTTGTTTAGGTTAGTAAATCCACGGGTTTGATCCTTGTCTCTTTCTCAATCAGTCTCGGGATGACTAAGTGGTCTAAAGCGCCTGCTTAGGGAAGCTTGGGCGGCTTCAGGGACCGCGGTTCGATCCCCGGCACCACATGCTGTGCCAGTCCTGCCCTCGGGGCGGGCTGAGCCGGCCACAAAAACGAGTGAATAAACAAAGGTTCTGAAACAAGAATAAAAATTTAAAAAACAATTAAAAAAAATAATAACATGACCATGGGGTACTGTAATGGATTTTGCTAAGCTTCCCACTGAACGTTGATATTACCGTTTCCAATCTAAATGATATTTTTACATTCTTGAATGTTTTACCAGTGAGTGAACTGTTGCACATGGCAGGTGTGTTCTGAAGAATAGCAGATCCTTCCAAGGCCTATGCAGACAACTGTTTTCTAGTAAGAGTACAATTGCACAAATATCATGTCAAACATGTTGCTGTGAAGTGATGTGTAACTATGTGTCCCAGTAAATACATCATTGTCTTGAGACACGTAGCTCATGAGAGAAATATTTTCAGATTATAAAAAAAAATAGCAAGATGAAGCACAACTGTGACCAGCGGAAGCATTCTAAACAGGAACGTCTCAGATCTGAAGTGCCATAAGGCCCCAACATATGAACATGTGAGCAGTTAGCTTTCACAGATCGGACCTCATATTACGAGCTTCCATAGACAAAAGGCAAAACTCGGGATCTACCAGCCACTCTCACAGCTGCGCTGCTGCGCTGTTTCTGCACAGTACAGCAGGATGAGTGTTCAGTGCTCCATTGATGGGGGCCCTCAGACAAGGCCCTGAGCAGGATGTAAATTAAGCACCTGGCTTCCACATTTGCTTGAGAGCCTAGCCAAGGCCACAGCTAGGGATGCCTGACTCCACCCCAGGTAAATGACAGGAGGTTGCAGCTACAGATTCCCACTCCTATAATAAACGTCAACCGGAAGGTAAGACAGCTCTGACTGACACAATTCCCTACTCTGGAAAATAGTCCCAGATGCCTGCTAACTCCTGTGTTTTCTTCAGTCATCCCCTCCTTTGTTTGAAAACTAAATAAACATGGAGTTCCAGAGAAGGTTTTGCCTTCACCCCTAAGAATCTCAAGTTCTTTTGTGGGGTGATGAACCTGCTGGAGCTCTATAATCACACCACCAGTCTCATTTATTTAAGCCCTTGCCGTGCACTCATTTGGGACATTGTGGAGCCAGTCAGCCCACGTACCTAAGGGATGTGGGTAACCTGTTACTGAATGAGTCTCCACCGTGTCCAGGAATATTATTTACAGCAATTGTGTGGGTATTTTTTCTTTTTAAGCTTTACATTGTGTGTTTGTGTCAACAATGTAAAAGAGTCACTTGTTGAAATTATGAGCTGATATAACTTAGTAACATTTGAACAGAATAGAATTTATACATAAGTAGTGGAATTACAGTACTTAGTACCATAAGTATTAAAAAAATAGAGCTTGAGAGCCTTTGATGAGGGAAATTTTCACCACGGATTACTTTTTTTGAAAGAAGGATTGTTTTTTAAATCAGAGAAATAAAATTTTATTTTAATTCATGTTTTCTGTTTTGTACTGCCCTTAATTTTATTTTATTTTATTTTTTTTCCTTTTTGGTATCACAAATCAAACTCAGAACTTTGCAATTACTGAGCAGGTGCTTAAGCCACTGAGCTATCTCCCTGGCCCCGTCTTTCACTTCTGAAATAAGACTGAAAGCAAGAATAATTATTTTATTAGGAATAACAAAACAAATAACAAGTGTTTCTTATTAGTAAATGCAAAAACACAGATAAGACAAGGGCTCATGTAACATTTTTCTGATGTAGATTATTAACGGAGGAAAACCATACAATTTAATTTCTTTCTCATATGATAGCAGGAAAATTTCATATTGCCAGCCCACTGGCATCTCTATAAGGAATTAAGGTTCAAAATATCCTGAAATGTAGCATAAAATAGATAAATGTTAGTTTTGTGGGTTCTTGCTTCTGAGCAAAGGCACTCAACCATTTTTTAGAGTAATGATATTTTTCAATATTTTGATTGATAAATTGAGAAAAATACACTTTCCACTGACACGTCCTCCTATACACATGAGCTTAATATACACATGTTACAGGCATGTATGCACACACACCTGAGAGCCTCGGTGAAATGAGAGCACGTCATTTCTACTTTGTGCAACTTTATCCATGCTATCATTTTAAGCAACACTGCTTTATCTTTTTACCTAGTTAAAGGTAAACTAGTTAACTAGTTAAAATAAATCATTAGTATGTCATAGTGGAAAAAAATGCCTCAATTTTCCAAATCTAGGCTGTTCGGTTGAATGCTCAAAAACACATGCTTTGAAACTCAGCAACTGAACGATGCCTTCACGCCCTGCTGTTCATGATCTACCTTCTTGAAATTTTCATTCCTACATATTACTGCTCGTGACATCTATATTTGCTATATTCATGAAATTATATGATTCTATAAAAAGACCAAGATTTAGGACAAGTAAAACTTTAAGCAATATTCTTACTGGTGGTTTTCCTGAAGACTGCAGAGTAGAGAAACACTATGTCAGGCTGGAACTGCGGTGCTTACCTGATTCTCAGATACTCAAAGAGGTCTTCAGCTACTTATCAAAGGTATGTGAGCAAGAAACCAAAGACAATAACAAAGCCATCAGACAAATTCTATTATGCTGGGTGTTGGAAGAATCTACTTGGATTCCCTATCAATGTGTTTACTGCCCATGCCTAGTGAATGCACCAATTTGAGAATGTTGTCTTTCCCAAGTGAAGAAGAAATAGGCTCCCATCCTAGTAGCCACCACTAAGGGCCCGCCTTTGCTCTCTTGATATTGAGAGACAGAGCCTAGAGAGTGAGATGCCACAAGAGGAGGATTGTTTTCAGATTGAGACATAGAAGGAAAGTGCACACTAGAGGATGAATAGAAGGCACCAGATGGGTTGGAACTGGTTGGCCCTATGGTCAGGCTTTGCCAAATCTATGAAATAGAACTGCAGGTGCTCACAGTGGCTGTGATTAGTAGGACCAGAGGTGAGACAAGACACTGGAACAGAGCCAGAGTGGGCACCACCCCATCCCACTGCTCCAGGTGCCACGGAACTCTGTGCCTATGTGGGGGTTCTCCCACCACCCACCCTCTCTATGCTGCAAAACTCAGTGTCCCTGTGGGAATCCTCCTCACCACCAATCAGAGTTACAGAAGATTTTGTGACACAAACTGTAAAGACCAGAGATTTATAGCACAGTTTTTCAAGCCTCTAACGACAGCAAAAACCTAGTCCTTATTACTACACCCCACTGAGTGACCCTTCATAACTGATAGAAATACAACTTCCAGGAGGATGAGAGTGTGGACCAACTCACAGCCATCAAATCAACACTGCAGAAACTGCCTAAACAAATACTGTAGGGAGACAGAGAAGGCACTAGCAGCAAGGGTCTTAAAAAATAATTTAGTTGGCAACTTAATAAAAAAGGGAAACAAAATAATTAGCAATGGAAAAATATTGTAATGACAATATCTTTCAACAATAATATACAAACATGGCACAGAAATGGTATCTCAGTGTTTTCAAAGTACAAAAACCATCCAAATTCAAATCTGGTAGGAGGAAAGAAATTATAGAATTGATAGTAGAAATTGATGAAATTGAGAGAAAGGTAAAATGACCAAGGAATCAATAAAACCAGAGACGAAAGAATGGCTCAACATACTTAAATGAATATTCTTAATACACTAAATAAAAATAATTAAATGTCATAGAATAATATCAACAGTTATAGAAAAAGCCCTTAAGAAAATTATTTATCCATTCATAATTTTAAAAATATGATTAAAATAGGTGTTGGGCCTTACATCAAACCGATAAAATCTATATAAGAAGTCTTCTAAAAACAACATGTTAAAGCAGAAAAGAAACCTGAAAACATGTTCTCCAACATCAGCAATTAGAGAAGAGTGTCACCCCTTGTCTCTCCAGTCAAACCAAGATGATAGGAAATTTACAGTAGTTATTATATTACATGTTATTATCTTCAAAGTTTATATATTGTTTGGTGCAGCTTACATACCTATATCTGGACATCCCTCTGTGTCTTGAAAGACACTGCTTGAGCCTGTTTTCCTCTACCATGTCCTTCTTTTCCCCTGTTTTCTCATCAAATGCAGCTGACCATGGAGGAGAACTGTGAGCCCAAATAAACCACCCTTCTTTAAATTGTGACTGTCAGGAATTTTGTCCCTCTATTAAGAAGTAACTAGAGTGGCAACTATTTCTGGTAGCTGTTCCCTGTTGTTTTTGGTGTTCCTACTTGAAACTCTGTTTTTTTTTTTTTCCCCCTGCCATGAAGTATGTGATTTTGCTCCACCTTCTTCTCTCACCATGAAGCTCCACATCACTTGAGACCCAATGCCCAATGCAGTAGTCAGTAGTAGCATCAGACGACCTCTGCCTGAAAGTGCCAAAGTCATGAAGCAAAGCAAGCCTCTCTTTTGAGCTGTGGGTGTTAGGCTTGTGCTCTGGCAGCAGGTAAGTGGCCCCTAGTAGTGAAAAGCCTATGACTCACCTCCAACTGATGGAACTTGGCAACCTTAGTACAAAATTGTACAGGTAGAGGGCTCAGTTCACAAGTCTGTGACATGAAACCTTCCCTCACACAGCTAAAAGAAGTATATTTGTTTTAAAATTATAAATGCTTATAAAGAGGCATATCTTTACTGTTTGCATTCCATTCAGCACACAAGACCAAACTGTTCTAAACAAGATTTAGGGAGTATCAAGCTGGGGAAATAGCTCAATGGCATAAACATCTGGCTGGCAACTGCAAGGTCCTGAGTTCAATTCCAGGTACATCAGCACACACCTGTAATCCCAGGATTTGGGAGGCTGAAGCAGGAGAATCGGTGTGAGTTTGAAACCATCCTGGGGTACAAAAGTGAGCTCAAGGCCAGCCTGAACCTCATAGTGAGACCCTGTCTCAAAAAGACATACTTCATTTTACACTGTTTAGTGAAACTTAAAATTTCAATGAACTAATATTGAAATTATAGTTTTATATTTTCAATTGATAACCTTTGTTAGCTCCTTTCCTTGCTATTTTCTAAACTACATTTTGCCAACATGCTCTTCAGTTTTAAGTAACAAATATCTCTTTCTATTTTCTTCTGTTGCCATTGGTAGATATAAAGCACACAAAGCAGAAGTTTTTTAATATTACAGCTCCAAGACTAGTAAGTGATTGCCTGTAAATTTCATGAACTAAAACCCTGAAAATAGATGAACAAATTACCCATAGTAGAACTCTAAAAAAACAATCAGTTTTTCCATATAATCCACCATCTATTAGAGAAAGTATTCTAGAATACTCTTTTTGTTGCATCTTGTACTATGCTCAACTGTAGGCAAAATGCCCCTGGGAACTGTAACTGTGGTGATAAGAATAGAAAAACACAATTGTAAGCATATTGTCTTTACTCACACACCAGTTGTTTATCCTGATGTAAGTCAACTGGGAGAAACAATGTAATGCTGAGGAAATTCTGTGAGATATAAAAAAATTAAAATCAAATTGTATTATTATCACATCATATTTATTTAAAATAGCTATAATTATACTTTTATGATTATCATATAATTTTAACCCATTGGTCTTTCCATTTGTTATCATTTACAAAACTGATAAATTATTGTAATTACTCATAAATAACAATTATGTAACTAAAAAAATTAGTTATAAAATCACCAGTTAATACAAGGGAAATAGTTGTGAAAAAATCAAAAATAAAAAAAACAAACAGTAATGGCACTAGTTTCCTTTTCTTTTTCTTTCTTTTTTTTTTTTTTTGAAGGACCGGGGATTGAACTCAGATCCTTGGGTTTGCCAGGCAAGGGCTTATTCCACTGAGCTATCTCCCTAGCCCCATGGCACTAGTATAGTAATGATGATGATAAACAATCACATCCTAAATGATGGCACATAGAGCAGTTTTCATGCTTCACAGGAAAGAAAATATTATACCCCTAAAAAAGGTTCCTGTCTGTCCTCAGCTAAATGTTATAGATCAAGACTGAAGCTTTCTTCAGATTCATATGAAGTCTTCTTTGCAGTGAAAACATACTAAAAACTCTGTGAACTTCTTGGAAATCTCACTTCTTGCAGCTGCTGACTGTGTAGGAGAGTTTCATTGATCCTTGGCTCGGCTCCAGCATTTTCTGAAGACTGCGATGCCATAAATCCTGGATTCTTATGGAAACTGGCGCGTCATTTTCATACATCGTGTGCCTAACCTCCTATATGCCATTCGTCACACCCAGTTTATTTATGAAACTAATAAAAATAAAGACTATGTAAATCATTGCTATACTACACTATTTAGGCAGTAAGAAGAAGAAAAAGATATCAACATGTTCAATCCAGATGCAATTTAAAAATATTTTCAGCTTTTTGTCAACGACACATAAAATTATTCAAATTTGGGGGGTGTCATGTGATTTTTTTTCAATATGTGTATGTATTGTATAATGTTAAATGAGGATAAGCATATTCTCTATTTAAACATTTGATATTTATTATGATAACAGCAACCAAAATTTTTTCTTGTTGACATTATTTGAAATATGTAACAGGTTGTCATTATCCATGACCTTCTCTATAATGACATAGAAGGAGTTGAGTATGTTTTATCCATAGTCTTCATGTCAACAAACATACAGGACATGCATGCGATGGCTGGCAATGGTGCGTGTTAATCGTGCAGTAAGTTGATGCAACTTTTACGAGTAGCTCACTGTACTACCAAATTCTTGGGAGTGCAGTTTTTTTCTTATTAACAAATGGAATTGTGACATTTTCATAAGTAGAACACTTTCTTTACTAAATTTCCACAAGAAAACCTACTAGCTTATTAAGCCTGGAATGATATTATCCAGAATTTCAATATATCATCTCCTAACTCTATAAATGTGCAAGAGAAAACATTGAATGGGCACCTTTTAAAATATACTGAATAAATATTGTATGTCAACATCTAAAATTTTGGGTTTTACAAAGATAATTATAAGCTAAAGAGCTTCACGATGTAACACTAAAAGCTGTTATGCAAAGATTTTCTTCATTGTTCACATTGTGTTTCTAAAAGCAAACACAGTCAACTGTAAACAGTAGACTATATATTAGCATTATGCCCTTTACCTCGTTATCATTTGAAGCAGCAAAAGAAACATTTTGAGAAGAAAACTGAAAAAGTGCATATACGGTGAGTGGAATATTTTTAATTTTGAAAAATGTCACGTCACATTCCCAAAACTTCAAGTTGGAAAACATTACGTGATCAGAAATATGGAGAGATGCTCACATGCATATTTCACTTTAATTAATTTTCTTTGGTATTTCACCTCCACAGGAATTGTACTTTACTGAATAATAATAGAATATAGGAAAATAACCAACGGAAAGTTTGTGACTCGGCTTTTCATGAAATGGACACGGCCCTTGTCATCAAAGTCTGGATGGACTGCCAGCCTTCCACACCCGGACTTGCATCCTTCGTGCTAATTACAGACCGGTCAGTGTCCGCTCCTGCCTTTCTGAAGACCATGATACTCACCATTCTCAACATTTGCTATCATTTTGTAATAGTAGTCTTCAAACTCTTGTTAGCAAATTTTGGACTAACCTAATGTGGTCATTCAATGTAGCATGCTTTTTAATACTAAAAAAACCAGGATGATTGCTTGATTAAGCTTTTAAATAGGTTTCAGGTTGAATGCTCTTTGTGGACCTGAAAGTTTATATATCTGCATGAAGCTGCATATAGTTCAAAAATGTTATTTAAATCTTATAAAGCATGGCTCTAGCTACTTTGTCATCCGTTGTCAAAATTGATGATCATATTTATCACAATTGAATGTCCTTGTTAAGATTTTTATCTGTGTTGGGCTGGAGAGACAGCTCTGCATACTAAGTGCCTGCTTAGTAAGCACAGGGATGGGGTACCATCTCGGGCACAACATGCCATGCTGGATCCATCTCCAGGCTCACTGAGCTGGCCTCCAAAGCCAGGAGTGGTGGCACACCCCTGTAGTTACAGTGCTGGGGAGGCTGAAAAGAGGAGGATGACTAGGAATCTGAGCTGCATACGGAGTGAAACCCTAAATAATATACAAATAAATAAAATAATTAATTAAGATAAGATAAAATAAAATTTTCATCCGTGTACATTTTGAGACTGCACATAAAGTTATGATTAGCTCCCTGTTGAATGCGTGCATCCCCTTTCCGGCTTGCACCACTTCCAACCTTGATGTGCACGCTACATTTTGAGACAGACACATGCAGCAACACCAGATATGTTTGGTGATGTTTATATTAAATTTACCTGTTTTAAGATTGCTTTACAATGTACTTTTCTTTTAACATTGTTTTGGCTTTAAGGATTCCTGCAATTCTATACAATTCTAACAAGTCTTCAGTTTCAGTCCAAAAGCAATTTAAAATTTATTAAGAACTTCAAAAAAACCCGTGGATTTTGATAGCATTTTCTTCTTTATATCATGTAGTTTAACATTGGTATCTCTTCATTTGTTTATGTCTGTATTGTTTATGTAGTATTTTCAGTTCTCAATATATAGGTCTGTCTACTTACTAGGTATTTGGAAATTTTCTATGCAATAATTTGTAATTGTTTTCTTAATGTTCTTCTTAGTATGTTTACTACTCTGAAGAAATGTGACATATTTTGGGGTAGAAATTTTAATCAACTTGTTGCAATTCATTTCTCTAGTCATTCTGTTGTTGTTGGCTGGTTACTTGGGTTTCTTATATATGCAGGATGTTATCAAGTAATAAAGATGATATTTTTCTTCTTATTTTTTACAACTTGACTGTTACTTAAAATTCTTCTCTTGCCTGATTCAGTATGCATGAAGACAAGTGGATTTCAACTTTGTCCTTTCTCTGCATGTCTGAGGTTAGCACATGCATTTATTTTACTTCTTCTACTAATGCTCCTCACCACATTAACAAATAGATCTGCACTGCTCTCTCTCAGGCTGAATCGCCCTTGGCCCTGGCACACCCCATATGCCGCTGTACTCTGCATTTTCATATTTCTTCTTGAGAATTTCCCATTGGTCATCATAACGCATATTGTTCATATTGGTCTTATTTTCTTGTAGAGCACTTGACTTTGGGATTATGGCGAAAGTGGTCTAATAAAATGAATCAATGATTCACCTCCATTGTTTAGAGACACTGAGAAAGATTTCTACTCGTCCTCTAATGTCTGATCCTATCAGCCCTGCAGCCATCTGATCGTCACTTTGCTAAACTGAGAGACTTTTATTACTGATTCAGTTTACTTGCAATAGATACATTTTTGCTGTCTCAGTTTTCTACACTTCATAAATTTGATAATTCATGTGAACTTTGTAATTTAGCCATTTGATCTATTCTGTCTAAGTCACTGACATACATTTTGTGCTGATTGACCTTGTGTCAACTTGAGAGGTGTGGAGCTTGGCTGGATCAGCTAGGGGTACCAGGCCCTGGGAAGCGGCAGCCCTGCCCAGAGTGGCTGAGCACAGAAAAAGGTACCTAAGGAGGTTGAGGATGGCTTCTGTGCCTGCTTCCTGGGAGGAGTTCTGGTCTTCACAGGGCCACTTCCTTGGGGGAGCTGGAGTGACGCACCAAGCCACTTCGGAGGAGCTCAGATCTTTGCAGCGGCTGCTGCCACTTCCTTCGAGGAGCTCTGGACTACTCAGTCAACATAGGGGGAAGAGAGGGAGGCTCGACAGACACCACAGCTGCTTCTCCTCTGCCCTTGGATGTCTTCTGCCAGTACAAACTGCTACCATTGGCCTTGGAACCAGTGCAGTGTGAACTGAAACCTCCACTAACTGTGAGCTAAACAAAACTCTTTTTTCTTTTTAATTTTAGGTGTCAGCATTGTGTCCCAGCAATGAGTAAAAAATAACCGAGACACATTTGATCTTTATATCGCTGTAGATGCCTTTTATTCCTGTACAATACTTAGCAGGATCTCCATATCCATCTATGTTTAGTTACTTGGATTTTTTCTGATGGTTTTGTCAGTATAACTCAGTTCATCAATGTAGTTGATCTTGTCCAACAGTTATACTTTGCTTTCGACTTTCTCCTTCATTTTTCTACTTTCCATTTACTTTATATTTATTTCTATATTTTTGCTTTCTTTTATTCCTCTTTAGATTTCTTTCTTTGTTTCCTTTCTCTTTCAATTCTCATTAATTTTTTTAATATTATATTTTAATTCACTTTTGGGGTGGAATTTAGTTTCACTTTCTTCTGCTTGTTTAATGATAAACATTTGAGATATTTCTGTAAAGAAATTTATTTGTGGCTGTAAATTTCCTCATGAGCACTTCCATATTAACATTTCACATAGGGAAAATCTGCTGATGACAAATACTTTTGGGTTTATCTCATTCCCTTATTGAGGGTAAAATTCTTAGTTTTCTTTTTATCTAACATATTTGGTTGTTACAGGGTCTCACTATGCAGCTTAGACTCACAGTGATCCCCAGTGATGAGATTACAGGGGTGTGCCACTATGCAAGGACTCTGGCTGGCTCAGCCTACCCTGGGGACAGCACTGGTGTGGTATGTGGTGCTAGGGATCTAACCCACATCCCTGAACTTGCCTAAGCTTGCCTAAGCACGTGTTTTAGTGCAATGAGCTATCCTGCTGGCCCCCAGAGTTCTTAGTTATCCTGAATCTCTCTCTCTCTCCCTTCCCCTCTCCCTCTCTCTGTCCTTCTGTCTCTCTATCTCTCTTCCCCTCTTCCCCCTTTCCTCTTCTTTTTCCTTCAGAAAACATTTTCTCATTTATTTATGACCTTCATGATTTCTAATGATAAATATTCTGTTAATCTTATTTAAAAGATATGCAATTGATAAATTGCTTCTTTCCTGCTCCTTCCAGTATTCTACCTTTGATTTGACTTTTGACAATTTGATTTTGTGTCCTTTGGATATGTTTGGTACTCCTTCCAGTGGATTAGGTTTATTATTTCGAGATTATTCCTAAATTATTTTTTCAAATGTTCTTTATTTGATATTATCATTCGCTCTTTGTCCCAGTACATTATGTTCAGAAAGTGTTTTAGCAGATTTTTTCAATATAGAGAGCCATTTTTAAAGTATTGAGAGACAGGAGAGAAAGTGGAGGAGGAGAAGAGAGAGAGACAAAGAGAGAGAGAGAGAGACAGACAGACAGACAGAGACAGACAGAGAGACAGAGACAGAGAGAAAGAGAGAGAGAGAGAGAGAGAGAGAGAGAGAGAGACAGAGACAGAGACAGAGACAGAGACAGAGACAGAGAAGATTTCTCCCAAAGGTGCAGATTTGCTCTGTGGTCAGGCATCTTCAACCCTTAACAAGGCTAGTTTTCTAACATTTCTCATTTCAACTGAAAGTAATCTATAAACTTCTTGCTTAAGTTGAAAGTACACATAAACTCTGCAAGCTTGGGATCTTCCTACATCTATCCCGTTTATTTGGACATGATTATGGCTTCCTTATTCCATAGTACAAATGGATTTTTTTGAGGGGGGCTATTCTGAGGCTTGAACCCAAGATCTTGCCATAACTAAGTTACCTCTCCAAAATTTATTTCTGAGAAGAAAATCATTTTGTGAATGATGCAATCTGGTCTTGCCTTTTTAATCTTCCTTCCCCAGCCTCACAGACTGCTAGAGTTGCAGGGTGAGTCACCACGGAAACAGATGAGGACCTCGGAAGTTCTAATTCCACAGAGACACATTCGTGCTCTGCATCCCCATGTTTTAATGATCTACAGTGGGAATAATATTTTGCCTTTGTTGTAATCAGAGCAATTTTGCCATTCAGTGTTTTGGAGACTTTCACTTTCTCATCACCAGTGAATTCTGAAATAGATAAAAACAAGTAACTTATACCAATTCTTCAGTTAAAAATATAATGTTTATAGTAATTTTTCTTTGTTCATTTTAGAAATGAATACTATCTTTCCATCCTGAGAATACAGACTATCATCATCTACTACAAACTCAGAAAGCGCAGGGGAACAAGGGCAAATGCAGAAGTTAGAAAGAATCCTTAGGGTTGAGGAGATAGCTCAACAGCAGAAGTGCCTGCCTGGCAAGTGCAAGGTCCTGAGTTCAATACCAAGTAACAACAAAAATAGAATAAAGAATTCCCAGTGTTTTTACATTTGCTGTTTTTTTTTTTTAAATATGGCTTTGTTCCTATAAATATTTTATTGTTTTCCAGAAAACTACAGAATTTATTCTAAGAGTTGCTGCTCATTTTTTTGTTCGTTTTTTTTTCTTTCTGTTGGTACTAGGAACTGAATTAGGACCTTGCACTTGCCAGGCTGAGCTCTCTCCCCAGTGATTGCTGCTTTTCTCAGTGTTGCTGCAAAAGATAGACCAGGACTACCTTTCCTGCTACTTTGATAAATCATTCCAAGGGCTCTCACGAGTATGTACAAAACATGCAAAAGTTGGGAATGTCAAGGGTGAAAGGAGTCCCGCAGTTGTTATTTCCTGCTACTTTTTTTGAGGATTGATTTTAGAAATATTTTTAAAAATGTGTGCTTGGTTCTAGTAAACTAAAAAAATCAGGCCTAGAAATAAAGTCAGAAATAATAAAACAGAGGCCCAAAAATGTGAGTTACCATGTTAACATCACAGATAATAAATGAAAAAAACAGAAACCTAAAATTGGTTATTTAAACTTTTAGTTTTTTCTAACATGTTACTATGTGACTTTCCCCTACCAAATCAAGACTGATGGCCCCAGTCAACTTCCATTTGATTTTTAAAATAACAGTATTCATGTGATGTATCGCAAATAATAAATGATTACAACTGTAGTCAATAAGTTAATACTAAGAAAATTTAAACACATACCATGTCAATGAAGTCATTAACAAGAGAATAAAAGTTAAGATAAACACATTCTGACATTATAAAGTTTGGAAGTATAGGGTTGATTTGTATATGCACATTCAACAACATTTTATCTGATCTTTTTTACTGTCAAATTAATCTAATTTTAAAACCTCGGTCACTTGAGAATTTTAAAGTAATAAAATGTGGGTAGCTATCAAGACAATGACGTCAAAACTTGCCTTTATATAACTGATTGTTGAAGAGTTCTACATCCAACTCACATGGATTTTCAAGGTCTCTGTTAGGACTCATAGATTGCTGTCTCTGTTAATCATCCTCACCTTGATATCATTAGCTTTTCCAATTATCATACTTTCGTCAGGGGATTTTGGTTTAAAGTGCTGAAACTTTCCACACCTGAACTTACCTTGGCTTATACACCCAATGTTTCTACTACTGATATTTTACATAATCTATAAAGCCCTTGCATAGTCATTTTGCCTAGTCAATTTGATTATATGAGGTACCTTATAAAAGCCATTTGCTGCCATCCTGGTGCTGTTTCAGGGATGAGTTTTGTGTAGATAAGCTTCTACAAATCCATATAGTAAATTCACCATCAGATTTTGAAAAAATGACAGGCAAAGGTATAGTTTAATAATGACCTTAGATAAAGAAAATAAATCCCCATACTTTATCAGTTTACTTATTATAACAAAGAAAAAATGATATAGAGGTGATATGAGATTCATACATATCATATAGTCCTATATTATATATTTTTAGTAAATTTTTGTCTTCGTTTCTATACACAAACATGAAACTCACAATTTCATAAGCCTAGAGATAATTACTTTAAAATATTTACTTCAATCAAATGCAACATAACATGAGTTTCAACTTGTTACAGGAAATTTTTAAAGTGATTTCTGTGTTTATCTCACAGCCAACAGGCTTCATTTTTGGACACTAAAGGCGTTTTTGGCACCCTTGTCTTTTCTTCTCCATTGCCGTTCCTCTTACTTCCTTAGTTCTCCAAAGTGAGTATATTATAATGTGGATATTCACATTTCAGTTCATTCCGAGAATGCAAGAATTCCTTCCTCAAGGAAATCTAGTATTTGTGCAAAGCCAGAGCTCTGTCTAAATCGCCCTGCCAGCCGCCCTTTCATTGTCACCTACGGAACGTGGTGCAGTGGGAGCACGCCGGGTGACACGCAGTGCGGGAGGCACGAGGAGTCCTGCGACCAGAGAGGGAAACAGAGGCCAGCAAGCGTGCAGCACAGGCGAGGACATGCGCTGCCAGGGGTTTCGCTCAGGCTTTTGGGCTCTGTGTTTCATGCCACACGATTAAGCGGCGTTGAGTCACAAGCTGCTGACGTTTCAGGACTCATGAAAGAAAATGTTCTTGATAAGTGTGTCTCTTTCCTGCTCTTTTGTTAATTACTAAAAAATAAGCCCAGAGGTATAAAGATATCTACGTGGGAAGAATCTTTGATATTTAGATCATATATATCATCAATTCTGGTGTGAAATAACACCTTTTTAGAGCTTTATCTTGCCAACTGTATAAATCATTTAAAAATTAAACGGAAGGGGCTGGGGAGACCGCTCAATAGAATAGACACTTGCCTGGCAAGCACAAGGGCCTGAATTCAATCCCCAGCTCTGCAAAATAAATAAACAAACAAACAAACAAACGGAATTGTGTAATACTAAAACCATGCTTGGAATGCCTGTCATTCTGGTCTTCTAAATGCACATTGCTTCTAAAGTCATATGAATTACTGCTATACTCTTTCTCAAATAATTTTTTTCTCAAAAAAAGTAATAAAAGAATAAAACATAAGAAAAGAAAAACCATAGGACTGACCTGCTACAATTTTGTATATGGTTAGGTTTCTAAATTTCTGTGTCAAAATATGTAATTGTTTTTTAAATGACATTCTATAGAGATTTATTAGAATATCAATGATTGATGGAAAATATCTGTTCTAGGTTATGTCTAATCCATTTGATATTTGAAAAAGAGTCATGTTAAGTTCAATGTTATAGGGTAACAATATCACTAAGCTTCTTTTCTGGAAGGTTCAGAACTTAAATTTGCAGACCAAAAATTTAGAGGAAAAAAAAGGGGGGGGGGCTATAAGGATAGCCAATATTTTGGCCATAGCTCCTCAAGGTCATTGAGGACTAAGAACATAAGAGAACCTGTAAAATTCTGTAACTCGTTGGTGATGTCCCAAGTTTTCTGTTCAAGGGTATTATGGACTACTGAAGAAAGGAACTGATGATGTATAGTGTGCCTAAGGAGAGTCAGCTAGGGAGAAAACATTCTCTCAGGCTTTCTCAGAGAACAATATCCATATACAAACATTATCAAGATAGCCTGGGTACTACTAATACCAAATTTTGAATTTTATACATAGTGCTTTCAGATTAGAATTTCTTCTTTGATAATCATAATTAATGATGCAAATATGAGCAAACCAAATAATCCTCCTTTTTATAAAGATTACAAGCTGTTATAGTATATTAAAGTATTTATTTCAATACAATTAAAACATTTTTGCTACCAAAATAGGGGTTGTTGCTATGTAGTTTTGCCCATAGCATGTATGAATTCTATTTTGTACCACAGCTACAGACCAAAAATATGTTTCTGGCAAACTTCTGTCACCTACAGCAGAGATGATGGACCAGGCATATGTTGTCTTCTCACTTTTACAGAGGATTTGTGTATAGAGCACATAAAGTAATAAAGATGTATAGCAACATAATAAGCTTTAGGGAATACTTTGTAGTATAAGAGTATAACCTGGTTTAAAAGTATTTTACTAACAGATTTTGAGAGCTTGTTTGGAGGTTCTAGCAAAGGAGCACAGCTTCTCATATATGCTTGGCCAAGGACCAGTCCTCCTCTATCTCGGGTGGGCATCCTCTTCCACAGGGAGTGCAGCTTTAGGACCACATGGAGCATTGGGTGAGGAAGGGGATACTGCCTCGCCAGCCAATCAGCCAATCAGTACTGGTGATCAATCAGGTGACAGATGTCGCAGTCAGATGGCCCGCATATCCTGCTGATTTTTAACAATTTATTTCAATACATAAAAATAAGTATTGCACATATTAATGGGAAGCTGTAATACATGTATATATTGTGTGATGTCTAAATCAGGTAAAATATATTTGTCTTTTCAAATTATTATCAGTTTTTAAGAAAATATTCAGAAACATTCTTTTCTAATTTTTAAAAATATAAATGCAATGTTATCCAGATTAATGACTAAGAACTTTAAATATCTTTTGTTTTGATGATCCTAAATTATTATTTCAGGGCCAACAAGATGGTTCACGGTCTAAAGTGCCTGCTTAGGAAAGTTTAAACAACCACAGGGACCACGGTTCCATCCCTAGCACCACACACTGTGCCAGCCCCACGCCCAGGGCAGGATCAATCAGTCATAGTAAAAATATATATATATTATTTCATTGTATTTACTGAGTCAGTAGGAGATTTTCTTAGCTATTACATCAATCTGTGTATCTGAAACAAGAAAAATAGTGGGAAAAAAATCACCTGTGTCTATAATAGATCCAAATTCTATGTAGACTCATATGAGAGTGGTTTCTTTCTAATGTAGGGATTAAATATAAATAACATTGAATGAAATACGCTATTTTACCTGCTAATATAATAATAGATTAGCATACCATTAAATATCAACACTTCAAAGTACTTGAAAATTTCACAAACAAGCAGCTTTGTTTGCTAACTACTTAAGAAGCATTACAATTATGTTGATATAATTCCTGTACCAAGCAATAGGTTTCATTAAAAACTTTAGCAAAGATTGAAAAGCTTAATTTAGTTGCCAAAGTCATAACATAACTGAGTGGTAGGACTGTTTGATGATAAATGTAAGTGCAATACAAAATCAAGTTACTTACATAGATGAACTACACAGTTCTCAATGTTATTATCAGGCATTTGAGTAGTAAATGGAATTTTTTAGAGAAAAAAGCTTTTACAAACAAAATTTTAAATTGTATATTAAAATGAAAAATAGAGAATACCAATCCTGAATCATAGATCCAACATAGAGCTACTCCATCATTTTAAGCACCATTTTCTGGAAGACGAATGCTTCTAAAAATATATGCACATTTCCCATCTTTGCCCAGCTTCACTTAGCCATGCTTCTGTGAATACAATTTGAAAGTCTATGCCATTAGGCTCTGTGACTACTTTCACAATAATGTGATATTTTTCTTATGAAAGATTTTGTCTTGAAAAGTTTTCTTTTAAAATTGATGTTTGATTTGTTTTCATGTAAATTGTAGAATCATTTTATCAATTTCTATTAGGTTTTTTTTCTCTCTCTCTCTCTCTCTTTTTTATACTATGGCTGGCTCATCCTTCCCTGGAGGTAGGGCTGGCATAGTGTGTAGTGCTGGGGATTAAACCTCAGTCCCTGGGTTGCTTAAGCTTGCCTAAGCTTGCCTAAGCAGGCAGTTTAGACCACTGAACCATCTCGCTGGCCCCTCTATCAGATATTTTGCTGTGATTTTACTGTGATTGGTAAATAACTACATAGGAAATTGGAAAGAACCAATATTTTAGCAATTTTGAGTTTCTGTATTCTGTATACATTGCCTACTCAAACTATTTAAATACTATTTTATTTTAAATATTAGTATTCTGTCAGTTTTTGTAAGAAAAAATGTACGTATTTTATGATAAGGTTATCTCAATATTTATATTTCTTTAGTATTTTACATAGAATATGCATTTTAATTTCGAGTTGTTTTTCATTATCATAACAAGAGTCTAGGTAATTAACTCATATTCTTTGTTAAATAGTTTGCTAGTTTTGTGCAGATTTCATCAAAATTTTCTTTTCCTATTTTTCAATTTAGTGCAGGGTCTGCAGAGTCTCACTGCGCATATCAGACTTGCAGTGATTCTCTTTTCAGCGCTCAAGTTCTGGGAGTGCAGGCATGTGCCCCCGTGCCCAGTCTCAGATGTGTCTCAGTGTGCCCAGAGGGCGGAGCCAGAACGGTAGGCCAGGATCGAACCCCAGGCCCCCGCATGTGTCCAAGCAGGCGCTTTAATCCGTTGACCTATCTGGGTGACTCTTTGTCAAAATTTTCTAAATGGACTTTAAATCATTTTTTCCTTTTTCACATATCAGCATTTACATTATTTTTATTGCATTATACTGATTGAGTCTTTATTTTATTAATTAATTTTATTGGTACTTTTATATACACATAATGATCACATTTGTCGTAGCAGATTCATACCTGAACATGATTTAATTTAATTTTTTCTGTTCTCCTACCATATCCGTAATCCCTCTTCTCCTCCTATGTACTAAAGCTTTGTTTCCATTTTTTTCCTTATTTCCTTGGGGTTTTCTTTTCCTTTCTTCTTTTCCCCTCCCCACTGCCTTGTTCCCCGTCTCATTCTAGTGTTGTCACCCTATTTAATAATATCTGGTGTATACTGCGGTCCTTGTCTGCCGCTTGGATTTCTCACACCAGAGAAACCATGTGATGCTTACACATGACCATTCATTTTATTTCACTTAAGTGTATGGTCTCCAAGCCCTTCTATTTGTCTAGAAGTGTTTTGAGTTTATCCTTCTTTATGGTTGAATCTCTATATCTATCTATCTATCTATCTATCTATCTATCTATCTATCTATCTATCTATCTATCTTTCTATCTATCTATCTTTATCCATTCATCCATTCATAGATATTTGAGAAGCTTGTGCTGTTTCCAAGATTTAGCTCTTCCGAGCTGTCCTTCAAGTGGTGGCATTTATGATGATGGCGTGATGTTTTTAGTTCTATGGGGGAGATACCATGGAGGAGAATGCCTGAATCAGGTGGAACCTCTAGGTCTAGTTTGTTGAGAAGTCTCTATGCTGGTGACCACCGTGTCCACCTGCGAGGAGAAGGCTTCCTTTTGTCCCCCAGCCGAGCAAGCATGCTAGGACTCTGTGTCACGGTGGTTAGAAAGAGTGAACATAGGGTCAGTGTCTCTTGGTCCCAAATTCACAAAGAAGGAATGGATTCCTTTATTAAATAATCAAGAGTTTTTTTTTTTTTTTCTAGATGCTCTTTCTTAGAATGATTCCCTAGATTGAATGATTCTCTTTATTCCTGAGAATATTGGAGAACAATAAATTTTGACTTTCTTAACATATTTATGCCTCCATTGAGATTTGTTGTCTTTGTGGATTTCTTTTTGTTCTGTTAAAAAAAGTATCATCTTTCCCCTTGTTTAAAATAATTTCTTTTGTATTTTGAAGTTTATTGAGCTTCATTTCACATCTTCTGGTTATCTGTATTTAATGAGATTATGAGGCTTTTTCTTAAGTAATTGCGGTGATACATTCATTGAAAAATTTTTTCCTCAGTTGTTCTGTATTTGCCTTTCTGAGTGAAGCCTGAGGTTTTTCATACATCACTCAGTGTTGTGTTCTTTGCCAATATTTGTTATTATATTGAAATTTAGCCTCCAAATCAACATGAGATTTTTTTAATTTGCTTTACAATATTTGTAAGGAATATTACTTAAGTATAAAATAATTGAGTTAGGCTCTGCTTAAATGAGAAAGCACATTTTATATTAAGTTTGATGAATAAATACTTCTGTTTCCTTTCCTCTTAGTCTTTGAATTCGGGGTTTTACTACAAACTGATACTTCTCAGACTAGTCGTGATCACTATTTTATTCTAAATACTAGTTGTTTATCAACTTTCTTTGTTAGTTTTAGATGTAAAGGATAAGAGAACGTCGTCCTTGAGCTTTATGAGGAATCATGGAGGGGAAGAAGGAGATTCAGTGGCCCCTCCCCAGGCATCAGTGGGAGATGGTCTGAGTGGGGCACCTGACATTTACAACAAGAACCAAAAGTTCACTTCCTTAACTTCCAACTGGCATGGAACTTGGAAGCACTCTCGGCTCCGGAAACTGCACTCATTAGTGTTTTCTACTTGTGTCTACATTGTTTATTTTTAATATAAATTGCTTTGAATTTATCCATGTGCATATCACAAAGCATTAATTTCAGAAAAGATAGCATTAATAAGAAAGTAGTTAAAAGTAAAGATTGATCCATAACGAAGACAGAAAACAGTCAAATGATATAATAAGCTGGATACAAATAAAATTGAAATTAATTAAAGTATACTTTTTTCTATCATCTGTCTGTCGAATCAATATTTTGCCTTTTTAACTTTTTTTTTTTTTTTTTTTTGATTGAACTGAGGACCTTGCATTTGGCAGGAAAGCACTGATTCCACTGAGGTATCGCCCCAGCCCCTAATATTTTGCTTTTCAGTCTACGTAAAAAATATGCAGTACTTTTTTGTTTGTTTGTTTACATTATTTGTTTTAACTGCAGTGCTATAGTAGTGCATTTTATGGAGGTTTGATAATTTATTTAATCATTTCAACATATGTAGTACTTTGGATATGCATGTTTCCTCTTTTATTTTTTAGTTTGCTTTTCTTGTTTTCTGGTGGTTCTGCAGGGGTATCTTTTTGTTTATTTGCTTTGGAATTTTTGGATTTAGAATTTTTTCGTTTACAGTACTAAGGTGTGAATCCATAGTCTTCACTAAGCTAGGCTAATTCTCTACCACTGAACTATGCTCCCAGATATATTTATTTATACAGAAATATTTTCTCAAATGATATCAAGGAACTGGTATAAAGATTGAACAGTTAATTTGAAAGTGACTGTTAAAAGCCTTTTACTAACTCCAAGATCTAACTTGACTTCTGATTTTATATTTATTTATTTATTTATTTATTTATTTATTTATTTATTTTTGTCTTTTTGAGACAGGGTCTCTCTATGCAGTTGAGGCTGGTCCTGAGCTCACTTTTGTAGCCCAGGCTGGTCTCGAACTCCCATCAATCCTCCTGCCTCAGCCTCCCGAGTGCTGGGATGACTTCTGATTTTAATAGACAAGGAGGAACAAAGGGACAGTATATTTCAGAAAATCTATTTAATTTTAGCTTCTATACCTCTAACATTTTAAAATATTTTTCATTTCCAAATGATTATTAGTTAAAATTTCATTTCACTATTCTATCTCAAAACCTCTCATGTAAGAAAAGAGGCACTGTCATCTTTGTTTATTTTCTAAGGATGGAATTCCAGACTCTGTGTTTGCTGGGCAGGGACTAATGCCACTGAGCTACCTCTCCAGCTTTGCAAGTTTAAATACTAACAGTGCTCATAATCATTTTTTCACAATGTAATATCATCTGTGTCCCCAAGGGATGTTGACTTAAAAAAAACAAAAGTGCATCCAGTTTTCCACGGTTAAAATGACTTAGTGCAATGGTATGGGCATCTGAAATCTTCAGCGTCATAACAAATATTAACTCACTGCTGCCTAGGAAATGAGAGCTAGCTCACAACTTTCACCAAATCTGTCCAGAGGTCTTTTCTTGGTGAGCAGGCTGCTGAACCTGGGTCAATCCCCATGCACCCCTGCATGTCAGCAGGCAAAAGTCAACAAACAAAGTCCAAAACTGAGTGTGAAATTCAAAGGGAGAAATTCAGAAAAATCAACCATGAGAGTGAGTGAAGTGAGAAGGAAGTGATGGAATCGTCTGTGATGAGCTAACTGTGAGTGCGTGGCACCAGTCACTGTCCTGCAGAGACCAGAGAAGTCATTCACAGTGGTTCTCTGGTGCAAGAGCAGAAGTGCGCTTCTTTGTTTTCGAAGGCTTTGCAGTGTATTAGGCTGAGCTGTATTTAAACTGTAGAAACTTAAAACTTATGACCGCCAATAGAGTTTGCATTCTCCATAAAAATGAACACTTAGGACTGTGGCTTTTCCATTCCGTTATGTATCTCTTTTTACTAGAATGTGCTCTCACCAATTTTAAGCTAGACACAAAAAAGACATTGAGAAATGAGTCTCAATTTTGTACTTTCCATGCTAGAAATTGTTCTCTTTGCAGTACTAACAGTAACATCCACCTTTTGAATAAAATAGAAATTTCCTCCCATTAATTTAATTTTCTCCAACACTCATCGTCCGTAATACTACTCCCATACTCTAAATTCCACCATTTGCTATTTCCAGGAACATGTAAACACATAGATTTCTTTGCCATTTTTGTAACACCCTTCATTGGGGTATGTCTTAGTTACTTTTTACTCATTGCTGGGACAAGTACTCTACACTCAAGATGAAAAGGAAAGGTTTATTAGCTCACAGTTACTGGAGGTTTCAGTCCATATTTGGTTCGCCCAAGGCTGAGTGAAACAGGGAAGACAGCATCCAGTTCATGGCGGTGGAACAGCAACAAAATGGTGACAGAGGCAGCCAACCAAACATGGGAGCAGAGCAACAGCCTAGTCTGTCTCTCTGTTTCTCTTTATATTCCTATCAGGCTCTCTGCCTTAGGATATCTGCCCTAGACCACAGCCATAGTCCCAGCCCTACTCAGACTGATAATCCCATCAGTACTAAAACACATAATCACAGTGACTCATGAGACAAGTCTCAATGTATAGAAGTCCCCACCCAATGACTACATGAGGCTTTGGGGGGACAACTAGACATAAATTATAACAGGGTAATAGGAAAGAATCATAGACGGATTGAAGATCATGTTGCAGATCTGCCACTTTTTAAACATTGGGCATCCACAAGTTTCTTGTCCTTTCACATTCTAATTTATCATTTCGAAACATGGAGAACCCTTTGCGGTATATTCCTCATCTGCATGAAAGTCTAGTATGTTGGATCTGGCAAGGAACATGTACTTCAAAGATTAAAGAAGAAAAGTGACGTTTGTTTTACATCAGCTTCCCAGGGGTTATGGATAGAGTGCTTTTTCTCGCCTTGCCATGCGCGAACATCCTTTGTGTCTATCTCTTCTGCAGAAGCAAGATTTCTCTGTTTGGTGGATAGAAGGCCGTCTAAGTCTTCAACAGTAGAGTCAATTGCTTGTCATTAACCTAACAAGGCCTATGTTGGAGGTGGCATGTTTTCCCAGCTTGCACACATATTTGACTTTGTACACTTGCTTTGCACTGCCTTCACACAGCTTTTCATGTTTATGACAAAAGGTCCAAACAACGCTAGTCGGGAGCCTTTTAGCTGCCTGATATATTTTTGTCCGGTCTTCAGCACTGATGACTATTTTTCATCGCTAACAACTGGGAGCTTAAGAAGAAGAACTTACAAATGAGAATTCGTGTTCTGTTTTCACGCATGATGTGAGCAGAATTTGCAAATGTTTGTGCCAGGTCGTTGTCATATTTGAAGTTGTACCTGCATTTCTCTGAATGTACGTAGGCCATGTTTCCTCCAGGGATCAACCAAACCTCATTCCAGGTAACTCTGGGCTTCCGTGTGATGATTTGTAGCATTCAGAATATATCAATAACCATGAACATATTATAGAGCCTTTCTAGGTTCTTTGAGTTATATCAGTTACATAGAAAATCATTAGACTTACATCAGGCAATAACTCGATGGTCTTATGAGAATTCCTAAATGTACAGCCAGGTCTCAAGGGCAGAGATGCTCTGCAGCGCCTCACTCTTGTGATTGACATCTGAAGTAAGAACAATCAGAAGAAAACTACCCTAAACGTAAGGGTGTGCCCTGAATCTGAGCTGTGTAAGAGCTACATTTCAGTGCTGCAGTATGCTAGACATCTTTATCATTAATAACTTTCCCTGGAAGATCATTTTAGTACATGTTTCACTGCTCACATAACTCATTTTTTAATTCAAAATTTTGTTAGTACAGGCATGATTGGCTCACTGCACCAACTCACTGCACCTAGAGTGCGCCTTGTGCATGGAAACCCAGCTCTACAACCAGGGTACGTGGCTGATGGCCTTCAGGCTGGTTTATGAGGGCATCTCTGCCACCCTCAATGCCCACAGCATGGTAGCTGCTGCCATGGCCCACAGGGGCATGCCAGCTGTTGTTGGAGCTGATTGCTTTGTTGCCAAAGGAGACACTGCCAACAAAGTGAGCACCTACTTGCTGTCTATCGATGCCATGCATCACGGCATCCCCTTCTACGTGGCTGCCCCCAGCTCCTCATGTGGTCTCTGCCTACTTGAGTGGCCAGGATATGGTCATTGAGGAGCGCCCAGGTGGTGAGTTCACCAATATGAATAGGTCAGGATTACAGCACCTGGTATTGAGGTTTGCAATCCCACCTTTGACGTCACCCCACCTGACCTCATCACTGGTGTCATCATTACAGAGTTGGGTGTCTTTGCCCACAAGGAACACTGAGCATCCCTCAACACCAGCCTGTCAGGGGAAGGCACCCAGGTAGACCTAGGAACCAAGCCAACCTCCTCACCCACCCCTCTCATCAAGTTAAATAATAAGTTTATCGAGTGGCTGAACCAGACTTTGACCTTCCTCTCAACCATGCTTCAGTCTGGGCAGGAAGAGTGGGCGGGACCCTGCAAGGGCCCAGTAGGTTCACCGTGGTGCTGTGTGCCTGTCATCTCAACACTCAGGAGCTGAAGCAAGATGACTGCCATGCATTTTGGGCAAGCCTGGGCTATGTAGCAAGACCCTGTCTCAAAAACACACACACCTTAAAGATCCCAGCACCTAAAAGTAAACTACTCAGGTTCAAATCTCAGCACTAACTGTTTGTTCAATGTGTAATCTCAGCAAGTCACTGCACCCCTCTGTGCCTTAGTTTACTCATAAATAAAATGGGGATCAAGCAAGATGTGGCACTCATTTGTAATCGAAGTGCTCAGGAGGCTGAGGGAGGAGCCTCACTGGCTAAAACCAGCCTGCTCTCCATAGTGACTTGAAGGCTATCATGGGCTATGGAGTGAACCCTGTCTGAAAAACAAAGATAATATTTTAATGCAAAAAAAATTGCTAGTAAAGGAACAAAATGAAACAAATCTTTAAAAGCAGTGAAATGTGTGACACTTAATATGCAGTTAATCTGTGGGGGACATTTCTATTTTTACACATGATTATCAAAAATTACATCTTGTGTTACATATATTAGCCCTTGTCTCCCTCAGCAGTGTGGAAGATTGACAGCGTTGACAGCAGCGTGGCAAGTTATTCTACTCTGCTGCTAGCAACAGCCTGAGCCAATCTGCATTTAGAACCCTGTATTCATTGGGGTTTAAACACTAATCACCTGCCTACATTATAAAGTTAAATGAGCAATTATGCCAGGGTATACACGGAGATATTTCATGACTTGATAAGTGAATGAAATTAGGTGATGTACTGGATGAAAGTTTGAGCGCAAGGAGAAAGAGAAGAATATAAAATCACCCTCAGAACCCACAGCCGTGATTTTCCACCTGTTAGGTCTACAGTTACAAAATTGTGAAGGAAATATTTAAGCAGAAGAAAATGCCCGTATGTGCTCACAGATTACACCAAAGCAATGATGGCTTGGTGAAAATTGAGACTGAGCATCATCTCTGAAATAGGAAGGTGATATTGAAGAGAAAATATGAATTTTCAGTAAAGTCTGGTGCCCACCTCACAGAATGCGCCAAGGTTAATCTCTTGCTTTTGTGTTATGATTATTTGACATTGACATAAAAGAAGATTGGAAGAAGGTAATACAAGAACTCTCTTATGCATTCTACTATGAATAACTCCAGAAATATTCGAGAAAATATCAAATTGTAAAGGCATGAGGTTCTTAGTTGTGAGAGCTTTGTGCTAGAAGAGGGTCACACCAAAGGACACAGAGGCCTTTTAAAACTGCTTTACATCTCCAGTGTGACGCCCATGGCTACTCACACTTATGTTTTCAAGACTCATTGCCTTTGTGCTATCTAATTAGGTGAATATTTTACATAATTCACAAAGCTGACGACACACCGGCTTGCTGTGGGTAACACTTCCGGTGCTTACAAGGCAGCGAGGTGTTTGGAATGAATGCTGGGCAATGCGATTGCAATGCATAATAAAATTTTCTAATTTCACTCTTTTACTTTGTTACATAACTTTATTTGTATTACAATTGTTCTAACACCTACTCTCTCTCTGTTTCTCTCTCTCTCTGTCTCTCTTCCTTTCTCTCTCTCTCTCTGCCTCTGTCTCTCTCAGTAATGAGTTATTATCTCATAGGTTCTTTAAAATAAAAATATGGAGAAATTGTCAACACATCTTATTATTTGGTATGTTTTATGTTATGTTAGTTTTCTAAATCCAGAAATTAACTTTACCTATTTTGTCATAATGTAGTTTAAAAGGTTTGTATTTATTGTATCCACACGAGGAACCAGGCAGTTCAGTTAGACATTTGTGATTCATATTTTATTCACATGTCACAGCAAGTATGATATAAATTTTATTAGTATTTTCAAACAGAGATGAACCCAGTAAAATTTACAAACATCATGTCAATGGGTAAATGTACCCAACTTGTGTGTGTTGGCATCCAGGTTTAAAGCACAGCTGGCATTGCATTCTTTGTAAGTATTAAACATATTTATGAAATATTGATTTTGTATCCCATTGTGATTTAAAATATGTCATCATGTGTAGTTCTATTCTTATCCATTTTATTTACACATTATTGATACTCCCAAATGACACACATGCAAAACACTTTCTAAATGAATAAGACTCAAATTTTCTTTTACTCTATTAAATTTTATTAAATATTTTGAATCTATAAACCACAACTGAAGACAGATGTTTATTTTACCTTGCATTGTGACACGCTATTACCCAGCCAGATAGCTGTAACCAGCTTTTAATGCCTTTCATTTTTAGGTTTCAGAGGAGCATTTTGGGATTGAGATCTCTTAGAAAGTAGCAAATTTAAGTCATCACAGATCATGACATTTTTTAAAAAGTTTACTTCCATTATATCTCACTGTGCATGAGTATATGTGTATAAGTCATTCCGTAGAGAAATGTAGTTAAGTAATACAGTGAAAATGAATGAAAATACAGCCAAAAACATTTTTGGCTAAATCCATGATGTTTGAGATTTCTTTTTTGTTTCTTGTTTCAGAACTTTTGTTTATTTATTTTTAAGGCTGGCTCAGCCTGCCCTGAGGGCAGGGCTGGCGCAGCATGTGGTGCCAGGGATCGAACCTCGGTCCCTGCAGCCACCTAAGCTTTCCTAAGCAGGCGCTTTAGATCACTGAGCCATCCTGTCAGGCCCAGTCCATGATGTTTGAGAATTTAAAGTCTGTTTAAAAAATAGTAACCAGGTACATCATGTTAACAAGTTATATGTTTAGTTTTTATGAAGAAGTTATAAGTTATTATTATGTAGCTGCTTAATTCTGCTTTATTTTATTTTATTTTATTTATTTATTTTTTTTTTGTGGGACCAGGGTTCGAACTCACGACCTTGCACTTGCCCAGCAGGCACTTGTGCCTCGGAGCTATCTCCCCAGCCCCTAGAAATCTTTAAGCATAGGGAAAGCCTGAAATATTTCTATGTAGTTTAGGATAGTAGTGAGATATTTGTACACATATGTGTTTATTTTGTATTTAAAATGATTAAAGTCCCCACCTTATATTCAGCTAAATTTGTAACTGCTGATACTTTACACTCACATATAAGTGCCTTCTATGGTTAACATGGTTAACCTAGCTTTAATTCTCCTGTGATTATTCATGATGTCACCAGGAGGAAAAGCTCCATGACAGACGTGTATAAACTGTAATATTATTTTACAGCTTTGAACAATTCCAAAGTATCTCGAAAGTGAAAAGTTTTGAAAAGCATAATTTATTACTAGCTGTCCGAATATTATAGGGTGACTTGGAGCCACTGAACCTATTTGTGGATGTCATTCTAGATGAATTTTTATGCAACTATTATCATTATTGCTGAGCAAGTGAAGATAATGTATCAAGTCCTACTCTCATTAACTGTGCTTATCTTGTACATTTACCCTCTGCGTTTGTGTATAAAGCAATGTTTCTGTTCATTGCAAGATCACGTGTGCATCTTGGGAAAGAGCCACAGCTCTGGCCGTGTCTGCCCACGTTTACATCTCTGTTTCCTTAGTTTCCGGTGAAGGTGCCATGGCTCGACTCTAAAAGCATTCGTTTCAAATACCCAGTGTCCGTCCAAAGTCCCTGGAGGGCTGCCCCGCTCGCCTCTCTCCCTGTGTGTTCCAGATGCAGCCTCTCTTACTTTCCTGAGCCCTGACTGTGTCTCCTCCCTTCTGGGTGTCAGATGTCCCAAGATTCCTTTCATGTTTAGAAGAAATTTCTATCTCCTCTATGTGAAATGCAGCAGTCGCCTCTGTGTGCTCATCTCTTGGGAACAAATAAATTGTTTTGTCAGACGTTTTAAGCTCTGTGTAAATGTTTCCAAACTTTGCTTTCAGAACTTCTCTGGGGCATATGGCAAGCACGTTTATAATAATTTCATTTCTTTTTACAAGTGTTTCACTTTTAAATGAAGTACTAATCTATTATATTTGTTATAATTTTGTGTAGCTTGGTTAAAATTCATCATTTCATTCAATAAACTTTTTTTTTTTTTTTTTTTTTTGTATCAGGGCTGGAACTCAGAACCATGCACTTGCCCAGAAGGCACTTATGTTGCTGAACTACCTCTTCAGCCCATCCTCGTTTTATTTTATTTATTTATTTATTTATTTATTTATTTATTTATTTATTTATCACTTTTAGTAAGAGATAACAAAATGAGAGTTTCAAAGCATGTTAGTAGCACACTCGCAATAATTAACACACTGCATATTGTTGTCCTCACAAAAGTTATACAGAGCACAGGGTACAGACGTGACAAACTTTCTAATCGATATTGGTTCAAAAAAAACAAGAAAAAGTTTTCTTCTCTTTGAACTACAAGGAAGTACTTGTATACATAGGCCAATGATTCATAATGGCAGTCAGTGGGTTACCGGTGAAGCTGGCAATATTGAACGCTGTTGAGTTAAGCCTCTTACAGATCACCACACTAGTCTAGCTCTGTGTTTTATTCCTCGTAATTAAGATTTTCTGCTGGTGATCAAGTTAAAACAAGATCTGCCTAACAAAACTTTCATCATTTGTATTTTCCAAGGTCAGATCTCCTCAGGATTAACTTTGGAACCATATGCAGTGCTTTACAGAACTGTTGTCAATCTCAGCACCCCATCAGGATGCGTCACAGCCAATAGTTGACAAGTTTGCTCTCTGTGAAAGACTGAATGTTTTCTCCCCAAGCGACTCTCACTAGGCACACTATACTTCATTTATCCCTTTCCTCTGAGGTCCCATAATCTCCTTAACCAGAAAATTTGGGAAACCGCTGAGCTATAGGAAGTTATAGCACAGGTTCTCTTATGTCCTGAGTCCTCACTGACCTTGAAGGGCTAGAGCAAAAATGATAGCTATCCCTGTAACCCTTTTTTTCTCTAATTTTTGGTCTGCTAACTTACATTCTCAACTCTCTAGAAGAAAAGTTTCGTGATACTATTAGTCTATAACATAGATAATTGAGCTCAACATCCCTGCGTTTCTAAGTATCAAACATCTTAGACTTAGCTTGACATTGGTATTTTCCTTCATTGATATTCCCATAAATCTCTACAGAATGTGACAAAAGCCGTTACACATTTTTAAACAGACATTTAGAAAGCTAAAGCTGTACAAAATTGTAGCATGTCAAGCCTATGGTATTTTGCCTAGAAAATTATTTTCAATTAATACCCTTTTTATCTTTTTGTTAACCAACCATTTACCTGAGAGAGAGTATAGCAGTAACTAAGATTACTACAGAAGCAGCACACATCAGGAAGTTCAGTATGGCACGCAGTCCAAGTGTAGTTTTATTGTTGCTTCAAAAATCTTTGATTCCCATTCAGCTGTGTTATGCCTTTCCATTTTTATTTCCTCTTTAGATTTCTTATACTAAGGAAACTATACAATATTTACAAATATTGGTCTGGCTATTTCACTTACGAGTATATGTTAAATATACATCCATTTATATATGAAGTCTTCGAGTCTATCATTATATATAGCTGAGTAATATTCCATTGTACAAAATATCACATCTTTTTTAACAATTCTTCAAATGATGGGCATTTTGGTTGTTTCTAAGATTGGACTTTATTACAGATTGGGCTGCTACAAATATAGGTGCACAAATATCACTATGGTATAATGTTTTCAGTTCTTCTGGGAAAATTTCCAGTAGGGAAATAGCTGCAATGAATAGGATTTCCAGTTCTAGTTTTTTAAGGAGCCTCCACACCTCTTTCCATAATGGTTGCACCAATCTGCATTCCCAGCTGAGTGGAGAAAGGTTTCTCTTTCTGTACAGCTTCTTCAGCATTTGTTGCTGTTTGATTTCTTTATGATAGCCATTCTTTCTTGGGTGAGATGATAGCTAAGTGTTGTTTTAATTTGCATTTCAGGAATGGCTAGCGATGTGGAGCATTTCTTCATGTATTTATAGGCTTACTGTATTTCTTTCTCTGAGATGTGTATATTCATCTCAGATGCCCATTTTTGGATTGAATCTTTGAATTTTGAGACCCTAATGGTTTTCAGTTTTTTATAGATTCTAATAGAAGACCGTTGTATTAGTTCTTATTAGTTAAAATCCTTTCAAAGTTTGTAGGTTGTCTTTTCACTCTGTTGATAATTTCTTTTCATGTGCAAAAACTTCTCAGCTGGAGCTTGGGTGGAAGGAGCCAAAAAAAGGAGGTGGGTCGAGGGTGCATGGGCCAGACAGGTTGCCAGAGGAGATGGCGGATGGGTTCCGGACTCTATTTATTTATTTTTATATTATACCCAGCTCAGCCTACCCTGGGGGTGGGGCTGGTGCAGCATGTGTTGCCAAGGATTGAATCATAGTCCTTGCAGTTGCCTAAGTTTTCCTAAACAAGTGCTTTAGACCGCTGAGTCATCTCGTTGGACCCTCATATTCATCATTTTAAAGCATTCATGTTTTATTTCTTTCATTTATTCTTCAGCCTATTATGCTTTCTATTTGACTTACCTGAACTGATACACATATTTGTTTTTAGTCGCTTTTATGTACGTCTGATTGTACAATATTTTATGAATTTTTATTCTTTTAATGTTGATCGTAGACTAGAGCTTATATGATAACTCGATAATGCCTTAATCTTTTAGTTTCCCAGCCCTTTGACCTACTGACATGAATTTTATAGACATATATTTGTGGACATCATGTGCTTAGGATTTCATTTGTTGCAATATTAATTGCAACAAATTAATCAATATTAATTTACTCGAATTTGAGCCATATCAGGTCTTTTCATTTGTTCCCATAATTGGACGCTTTACAGAAGGTAACTTGCTTTGTTGTGTCAATGTGCTGCAGTATTTGCTGAATGTCCGGTCTGTGACATCATACTGAAGTATGAGACTTGCGGTAGCCTTCACTTCTTCTTCATCTCCAGAGTGTGTTTACTTACCCTCAGATTTAAAGTTGGCAGCTTGTTTTTCATAGTTGTGGTAATTTTTGCTTCAGTTTGGTTATTCGCCAGTTTTGGAAATCTCGTCTTTTCCTCTTTTCCACTTCTTTCCCTTCTTGCTATAGCATTCAAATTATAAACATGTTAACATTTTAAAATTATGTTCCTCATTCTTTAGGTTTTCTTTTCTGCTTTTATTGCTATGCAAAATATACATGGTATAATCTGCTTAAATGTTTTGTGAATATTCCTCATTAAATTTATTTTTATTATCAATCTATCTATCTATCTATCTATCTATCTATCTATCTACCTATCTGTCTATCTATCTATTGCAGCACTCAAGACCTTGTGCTTGCCAGGCAGGTGCTTATGACGTTGAGCTATCTCCCTGGCCCACTTCATTAAATTTATTAATATCATTTTCTCCTGTATAAAATGAAACCAATAAATTCTTAATTTCAAGTATCATCGGTTTTAAGTGCAAACTATATTTAAAATGATTAGTGACTTCAAAGCTACAGTAATAAAATCAGCATGGTATTGGCAAAAGAATAGACCTGAAGATCAATGGAATAGACTAGAGGATGCAGAAGCAAATACAAACACACTCAGCCACCTTATTTTTGACAAAGGGACCAAACATGTGTTCTGGAAGAAAGACAGCCTCTTTAACAAATGGTGCTGGAAAAATTGGCTCTCTACATGCCGAAAACTAAATCTTGACCCTAGTCTATCACCATGCACGAAAATAAAGTCGAA
>PVJA010006383.1:0-64487 GCA_004027025.1 Myocastor coypus
AAAAAAAAAAAAAAAAAAAAAAAAAAAAAAAAAAAGAAAAAGAAAGTTGCTCCAGAAGGGCAAGTTAAAGAATCAAAATAGCCCTTTTATGAAAAAAACTGAATATATACAAATATTTAATAAATTAGGAAAGAAATAGACAAAAACTATTTTCAAGTATGTAAAGAATGAAAGAGAAAAAAGAAAAGACAGAAAGAAAGAGAAAGAAAGAAAGAGAAAGAAAGAAAGGAAGGAAGGAAGAGAAAGAAAGAAAGAAAGAGAGAAAGAAAGAAAGAAAGAAAGAAAGAAAGAAAGAAAGAAAGAAAGAAAGAAAGAAAATAAAGGAAGGAAGGAAGGAAAGGAGTACTGGAGAAAGTCTTTATTACAATTTGGTGATATTGCCTGTCCTAAAATTACTGTCACTGTGTTATCCTTATCTGCCAAGGGACTTCATGTAAAAATCTACTCACTCTGGTATCCGGTCTCCCTTTGATTTCTCTACCTTTTCCCACAGCACTCTCTGACTGCTTGGGCACCCCTAAAGCCCACAGCCACCCTTCTAGATAAAATTTCCCATTGTCCAATCAAATGGCTCCAGAGTCTGCAAGTCTGCAAGTCGGCAGTGTCTGTTTGCCTGAGCAGGTGGAGTACAGGTCTGTTTCTTTCCCACCAGGATCATGGCCATGACTGGAATCATCCTGGTTGGGTCATGTACGCCTAATGACTTGTTCAATTTTAAGTGTTAGAATATCAGCGTGCTGCTTTAATGATGATTTAAAAAAAAATTTGCTCATTTCTGGAGTTTACTCAAACTCATATTCTAAGGAAAGTATGCAGCACCAAGATGGCAGGAGTAATAATACCAGCTCTCCAATATTTTTCAGTTTTGAATTTCTCTGGCCCATAGGCTGAAGTTGGTGCTAAGTTAAATAATTGTTCATATTTAGAACTGTTTTAAGTGAATTGTAGTTAAGCAAGGTTTACATAGAAGAGCTTTGCATTCCTGTGACAAGTAACAGATGGCTAAACCAAATGTTGATGGCTATGGCAGCTATACATCTAAAACTGGAGACATTTCCCAAGAAATAATATATAATATAGTCATCTCTTTTTCCAATTTGAGCACTATGTGCAAGTCAGGAATCAGATATAAGAGGTTCCTAAAGAAAAATAAATCACATGACTCATTTGGATTCTCTTTTTCGTTGTGCTTGATTACCACTCTACCATCAATATGGTTCAAAGGAAAGGAGGAGCGTTCCTCACCATTCAAGGTCATGCTCAGTGCTTGGCACTGCGGAGGCATGCATACCTTTTACTAAAGTGGGGGAGGAGACTATGGTGTGTATATTTTGGTTCTGTTTATGTTCACTCTGACATGCCCTCAGCTTGGGTCCTGGGGACCGTGTAAATACTCTGGAGAGTTGGGCCATTTCAGATGCAGTGACATGTGGATCTCACGTCTGCAATCTGATTGCTGGTGGTCACTGTCTTCATTGATAAAAGGAAGATAAAGATTTTTGAGTTCTTAATTCTAGGGTTGCAAAACTTAAATTAGATTGGTGATGAGAAAGGTCTTAGTAACCTGTAAAGTGTTACTGTATTTTCTTGACCCCTTATGTCATATTTTATAAGTGGGTATAAAACAAGAGAGCTTGGGCTTGAAGAGGCATGGAATCCCTATTTGCATGTTGGTTTTTCTGCTCCGTAGCTGTCCTAAGGAACTGATGGGTTGGAAATTAGAAGGTGAGAAACAGACTCAGCTGTCAGTAGTAGACTTTGTGTCAAATAAGCTGCAAAAATTCTTGGCAATAATTAGTCTTTATCCTACTCCTCTCCCAGGCTTGCTGCCCAATCTCAAGCACAAGGATTGCTTTTGTTTTGTTTTTACCCCAACATGAAGCATTTTGTACTTAGCTGAGAAAACGCCAATTAATTCCTCAGCAGGAGGGGTGTTCCTGAGACTGAGTTCCTGAAAGCCACCTGGGTTAGATCTTTGAGAGTCTACCACAGCCCCAGTAAATGAATCTGTTGCTTAGACATTGCCATGTAGTCATATAAACATCCATTTAGACACTAAATAAATACCTTCTGAGACTTGGAGAAATGGGTATGACCTGCTGGGCAATCTAATGTGGGTGTTGGCCATGAAATCAGAGTTACCTATGCTTCCTTTTCTGTCCACCTTTCACCATAGACATTTAAATGGCCCCAAGAACTTTGAGTGTTAATCCCTTCAGATTCTGTCTTCTTTGCTCTAGACATTCTCCAGCCTTATGTGAGCTATTGTCATTGTCTTCATCTGCTTGACCTCCCTTCAATAGTCTTCTTGCCTGCAATCCATCCTTTTCTCTAGCTTGTCACAAGAATCACTTCCAAATACATAAATCATAAATTTGTCATTGTTTTTTTTTTTAATGCTCTAGTGCTTTCCAGATTCCTTAGCATGGACTACAAGGCACTAAAGCTCCGTACAATAGGACTGTAATTCCCACTGTGGTCATGAGCCCATCTGTCTCACCGTAAACTGGGGCACTTTTACAAATGAGATTCCTGGTCCCATCCTAAAAGTGCTGATTTAGGACTTGAGAGGAAGGACCAATCACCCCTGAATTTTAAATACTCTGGCTAACTTTTATGTGTTGAAAAGTAAAAAAAAAAAAAAAAAAAAAAAAAAAAAAAAAAAAAAAAAAAAAAAAAAAAAAAAAAAAAAAAAAAAAAAAAAAAAAAAAAAAAAAAAAAAAAAAAAAAAAAAAAAAAAAAAAAAAAAAAATGCTGATCCTGATCCTGAATAAGGAACATTTTGACACAAGAAACAAATTTCGTATATTTTTTTGTGTGTGTCTCTTTCCCATTTTTTGCACTGTTAGCTTGGCAAACATTCTTAATAAAAGGAAAGATATAAAAGGAACCTAATTCAAAATTTAACAGAGGGCAACAGGGATGGAGAGACCTTATGATGAGCTGGGAGCATTATATATTGATCTTGGTTATAATTATATACTGAAAGTAATAATTAATTAATTAATTAATGTGATCCTTCAGCATGAGAGAAAAACAAATTAATACAGCCAAATATTTTTCTTCTCATTTTTATACCAGCATAGACTCTCTCTAGTCTTTGTTATTGTTTGTTACTGTATATAATAATCATGCTTTTTCGTCTTCCAAGCATAAATTTCTGTTTTTACGAGATCATTTCTCTTCCTAATCTTCACAAGAGAGAGAGAGAGAGAGTTGTTGTTCAGGAACCAGGGTTTGAATTCAGGCCCTTGTGCTTTCGAGGCAAACACCTATTCTACTGAGCTATCACCTAGTCCCTTCACAAGGATATTTGTAAACTCAAGTTTTCTCCCACATTGTCTCGAATGCCTCCGCTGCCTACTTCCCTCACTGACACTGCATCTGTTAGGACTATTATTTTTTTATTTCTAGAATTCAGTTTTAATTCTGTTACCCCAAAGCAATTTAAGCCTTCAGTAGCTCTGTACTTTGTGGAACACCTTCTTTATGTATCTGAATTTTATTACTTGATCTCAGCCTACTTCTTTTATTATGAAAACAGAATCATAGTATAAAATTTATCCTTCTAACCATGCCCAAGCACACAGTACGATACTATCAAGTGTATGTTCATTGTTGTGCAAGATAATCCCAGAAGTGCTCCCTTCCCGTAGGACTGAAACTCTTCACTACTGCATAGGACCTGCCTCCCTTGTTCATTCCGCCTTCCCTCCAAACATTTTCTCTTTGTATTTTTATGACTGTATCACTTTATATACTTTGTTTAATGGAGTTATATAGTGTTTGTTTCCATGTGGCTGGTTTGTGTAGGTTTCCATAATGTCCTTAAAGTTTATCCATGTGGTACCATGTCACAAAATTCCTTATGAAGCTAGATAATGTTCCCTTATATTTTCCGTTTCCTCTTCATGTGCCACATTTGCTTTACCTAGGTATTCATGAATGGACATTTGAGTTGCCTTTGCTTTGTGTTTGTGAGTACTGTATACATGAGTGTACGAGTATCTCCTCAAGAATTTGATTTTGATTATGTGGTTCGGTTATTTAGTCCAAATGAGACTGCTGTATCTTAGGGCAGTTCTATTTTTAAGACATTTGTATAACTGTCGTTCTATATGCATAGTTTGCTTACTAGGGCTTTATGTATGTTTGTGAATTAGAAAGTCCAAGTCCTTCAGCTTTGGTTTTCTTTCTTAGTATTGTTTTCAGGATTAAGCATCCTTTGAAATTCTATGTGAATTTTATTTTTCTTTTAACTATATCAAACTACTTTAATGGCTTGAATTTTTTTTCATCTTGGCATCAATATATGAATACTTGTCTCTGTATATTTTTTGTTGCTATAAAAAAGTCAAAATTAGGGTAATTTATAAAGGAAAGAGTTTCATTTGGGTCACTCTTTTGCAACATGCAATCGCATGGCACTAACATCGTGTATTCTGAGCCATAACATGACTAAAGGGAAATAGGAGACAAGGAAGTTAAACTCTCCTTTATAACTCACTCTTGTGAGAAGTCACTGATCTATTTAAGAGGATGGAGGTCTCATGATCCACCACCCAAATCCAAATCCTCACACTCAGGCACTAAGTTTTAGGTTCTCAATGTATAAGGTTCTGAGGAACACATTTGAAGTGTAGTATTATCTGTATGTAAATCGATCTCATTGCAAACTCTTCAATGCCCCGTATCTTTAACTATACTCTTTTAAATGTCTAAAATGCCTTCAGCAAATTTTTATCTTCTGAAATAACATAGAGACCAGCTATGTGTATGTGAGTGCTTGAAACTGTCTCTATTTCCTTCCTCTTTCTGGAAAAACTCTCTCAGTCTTGAATGTTCTGATGTATGCTTATTGATTCAAAATAAGCAGTAATTCTGTAAGTCTCCAGACTGTATAGAGAGGAACACAGACGAACAACTTGAAAGTGCACTTAGAAACCACGAATGTTGTTCATTATACTGGAAGGTAAGACTTTTGCGATGGTTAGTATACATGAGATGACTAGTATACAACGTAAGTTTCCAATTTCTTAAAGCACACTTCTGGCTGAATGGAGGAGACACTAGCCCTTTATTAGACAGAGTCAAGGTAGCTGCAAGTCCATCCCATGTTAATCACCATCAGAAACCATCAGCAGGCTTGAAAGGATAAAACAAAAGTTCTTTCAATTCTATTTCAGTTGAGTCATTTAAAATTCAGAGCAGAGGAGACATTTTATCCATATGTGCAAATGTTAGCTTTTTGATGCTTAATAATAACAAAATAATTTCAAACTGCTTTCGTGAATATTTTCTTGAATCCTAGCATGAAATCTATGGAGGTAGTATCATCACTACCTCTGCTTTTTAAAAATAAATATCATGACTTTCAGAGAGATTCAGTAGTCTGTTTAAGGTTTTATAGAAGGCAGCATACTAGAGATTCAAATACAGAATTTTTTAAAGACTGTACTTTGAAGTGAAATTTAATATTTCCTTAATATTATAATTTTACTTAAATTTCTAAATTTAAGCTAAAAGTAGAAGGTGCACGGTATATATATATATATATATATATATATATATATATATATATATATATCATGCATTTACATATGTCATGTACATGAATATTTATAGATATAATGTAAATGAATTTTCTGAATGTTAAATCTGTATTGTGATTTTCATTCTGAAAAAAATAAGTAGAAAATAGAGCCTTCATCTTATACTACGTATCATAGGTGCTTCACAGGGTTAAAACTATTGGTAATCTCAAATTCATACAGACATTTTAAATTGAGTGTATGTAGACAGTACAATTCCCTTAATGAAACCAGATTTTCTTGAACCTTGCGTGTTGAAGGAAATGCTAAAGCAGTGACGTCTTGATCTTTTTTAAAATCAAATTACCCCTACATCAGCATTACTAAATTTCCCTACAATGATCTACATGACCCTGATTTGTGATCCAAAGAAAGCTTAATAATAGTGACAATAATAGTAACATTAATAATAGCAGATTCTGTTATTTCATGCTATATGCTACTCATTAAATATCTTCGTATCGCATGTTAATGACTTTTCTGTAGGTAATGCAAGTGCCACAAAGTGAATGTAAGTAATTTTCACACTATCACAAGTGAAATGGCTGCAAGAAGGAGATATGTCTTCTCTATGTGAAGCAAACCTCAGAGTGGTAATTGCCAGGATTAAGAATGATTGGTTGAGAAAGCAAAAGACAAAGGATAAAAGTCAATGTAAGCAGCCGTTGTCAAGAAGGTTCCTGTCATCGTAGAGCGCAACCTCCTAAGACCCCTCTGAGAGTAGACTGACACTTGAGGGTTTCTCAAAATTGCCCATCAAGGGAATAACAGAGGAACTGATTTATGCATTTGCTTCCATCACTCTACACTGAGTGTTACCCCCGGGGACACTCACTGCTCTACCCACATTTTGTCTGTGTATTCCTCCTGCTAGTGAAATCTAACTGAATATCTAAGTCTTAGCATTAGAGGAGCCTCATGCCAGGGGAAAAAAAAATGAGGAGAACCAAGTTGAAGGCCACCTAAATTCTTTTTTTTCAAAATCCTTATAAAGTTAGAGTCAAAGATGAAGTTGAGAGAGAGGCCAGACCTGACACATTTGATGAATCACATTTTGTATTGTTGAAAACTCCTTGTGCCTTGTATTAAGACTCACACCATCACTTCTTCGAGATATGCATATATTCAATTTGAAATGATTTAATGTTCAGTGTTTAGTGGACATAGTACCTGCTCTGTCTGTCATAAATATTTGTGCTTTCTTTTTCCACATTTCTTGATACATTTATTTACCTTTAGTCCATACTTCAGGCCTAGGCTTCTGGTCTGGTGTAATAACACTGACATGCCTAATTAGTGGTTGAAGCTTCCCTGGACTGAGATAGTTGGGATTTCACCATTATCTCCAGACTGGTGCCAACAGATGTGTCATTGAATTTTTTCCACACTATACGTACATCTACAGCCTCCTATTGTGCAAAACCAACCTTTTATGCCTATGAGGAGCAAAGCCAGTTTCTCCTAACTGAAGTAAGTCCTTCCTTGTTTCTGGTCCCTAATACTAGGATACACCTAGAGTGATAATTCAGGTGGCATCTTATTATGTCTCCTCGTGAACTTAGTTCTCTGGAAACCAAGATTCATAGTGCATCAAATGCTAGTGTTCCAGAGATGAGAAATATAAATTCCTCAGGAGAAAAGCAAGCATAACAAAAGCCAACAGTTTACCCATTTTTCTTCAGATCTAGGTATCTTGGGTAGGGCTGGAATGAATCCCCTATAATAGCTTTTATTTTAGTTTATATAATATCATTTAGAGAACATTTGTCCAAAGCCACAGGGAGCTGAATGTCAGATGGTGTTTTTGCTAAGCTTTTAATAAGTTATTCCATTATTCTATTAGTTCTCCTACTTCCAAATGATGCACTATATGGATGAGACTATTAATTACACTCCATTAATTATGTACCTCCACTAACTTTTTAATTGATACTTTTCTCCCCCATGTCAATACAGACCTTGTTTCCATTATTTTGATATTCATCAAAGTATGTGGTGTTTAACCTCTTTCTCTAACATACACATTCGCTCAAGGAACTGATCATAGGAAGTTTGGGGAAAAGAAACAGGTAATATCCTGTTATCTTGTATATGTAAGTAGCATGCTTCTTTTTCAAGGAGACACAAATTCCATTTTGAGCAATGAATTCTGGTTTGGATTAGGAAACTGGGGAAGCCCTTTATTAAAAACTGAGTTCCACATGTGTGGGTGGAACTTGAGCACATTACATTGTTTGAGACTATTCCTTATGGCACAGTGCACAAGAGTATTAGTAAATAGAAACTTCTATAAGAAAAGTTTAGCACAGATATTATATAAGCTAGAAGATTATGAAACAGTCAAATTCCTATGATAAATTAAATATAAATAGCAAATAGGCCAGATGTAAGACATAGACAAAATCTATGACACATGCCAAATCTGAAATGTAAATAAGTTAGTGACCTGTAAGACACATGGAAAATTGAACAAATAGCCAAGAAGATGAAATGACTTTGTTACTTAGACCGAGTCACAATTATGCCTTTGAAGGAAACATGTGTGCTCTGTGAAAAAAAAAAAAAAAGTAAATGAAATCTATATTGGTTGCCAGGCTATCTGGAGTATACTATCTATGGCCAACTGTATTTCCCCTACATAATTTTGATAGAAAGTCAAGGAGCCGTTGAACAAAAATAGCTTCTATCTATGGACGCCTGGCTGGGAACTCAGTACTGGCATTTATAACCACACTGTGTATCTTATCATTAGTGATATACATTTCTCCCTTGATTCTGGTTTTGAAGTTATGTATCATTTTGTTGTTTATTACGTTTTTAAATTTATTTTAATTTTTTATTTTTTGGATCTATATTTAGATTTTACATAATTTATAACTGAACATTTAGATTCACACATTTATTGTCGTAGACATACTTAAAAGTTTTCAAAGACTGAATGATCGATTTTACTTTTTTAAAAATTTTGATATAGTTAGATCATCACAAGAAGTTTTAAAAAAGGTTCCATGCATCCATTACCCAGTGGTCCATTTTCAACCAGGCCCTACCTGCTAACAGAACATTCAGCTTTGAATTCATCAATGAATCAATCCACTGTTGAATGTAGTATTCCATAGTTCAGACACCCTTTAAGCACACGAGGCTTTGGGGGAATTCTTTTTATCCAAAATATAAACCCAGGGCCTCATCAAACTGTAGGTTATACAGATTTTGTCCTATATCCTTTTCTAGAGGTTATACTTTTATGTTTAAATCAGTGGTTCAATCTGAATTACTTTTATTTATTATTTATTGTGATGCTAGGCATATTCTGAACCCAAGAGTACTCTACTACCAGGATACGTTCATTTCTAGATTGTTTCTGAAACAGAGTCCAAATGAATTGCCCAGTCTGACCTCAGCCACCTGAGTAGCTAGAATGATAGGTGGGTGCCATTGAATCTGGCCTGCATTAACTTTTAAGTAATTTTAATTTTTATTACTTTTAATAAGAGATAACAATATGAGAGTTTCAAAACATGCTAGTAGCACATTTGCAATAGTTGAGACACTGCATATTATTGTCCTCACAAATGTTATACAGAGCACAGGGTGCAGATGTGACAAATTTTCCAATCGATATTGGTTTCAAAGGGAAGAAGAAGAAAAGAAAAAGTTTTCTTCTCTTTGAACTAGGAGGAAGTAATTGAATACATAGTCCAATGTTTCATAATTGCAGTGGGTTACTGGTGAAACTGGCAATGTTGAATGCTGTTGATTTAAACCTATTACAGATCATTGTACTAATCTAGCTCTGTGTTTTATGCCTTGTAATTAAGCGGGGTGATCAAGCGTAAGCCAAAGCAAGACCTGTGTAACAAAACTTTCATCATTTGTACTTTCCAGGGTCAAACTGCCTCAGGATTAACTTTGGAACCAGGTGCAGTGCTTTGTAGAACTGTTGTCAGTGTCAGCCATCGGGATGAGTCATGGCCAATGCTTGACCAGTTTGCTGTCTGTGAAAGCCTGAGAGAACATTTTCTCCCCAAGTGACTCTCCCTAGGCACACTATACTTCACTTATCTCTTTCCTCTGAGGTCCCATAATCTCCTTGACCAGAAAATTTGGGAAACCCCTGAGTTACAGGATGTTACAGCACAGGTTCTCTTATGTCCTCAGTCCTCACTGACCTTGAGGGGCTAGAGCCAAAATTATGGCTATCCTCATAGCCCTTCTTTTTTTTTTTTTTTTTCCAACTTTTGGTCTGTTAACTTATATTTTCAACCCTCCAGCAGAAAAGCTTCATGATACAATTACTTCATAACAAAGGTAATTGAGCTCAACCTCACTGCCTTGCTAAATATCATACATCTTAGCCTTAGTTTGACATTGGTATTTTCCTTCAATCATTAATATTCTAATAAATCTCTACAGATTGTGATTAAAAACAGTTACACATTTTTACACAGACATTTAGAAATCTAAGGATGTACAAAATTGTAGCCTGTCAAGCATATGGTATTTCACCTACTCTCTTATTCTCAATGAATACGTTTTTAAAAAACTTTTTTGTTGGGGCCCGGCGGGATGGCTCAGTGGTCTAAAGCACCTGCTTGGGAAAGCTTGGGTGGCTTCAGGGACCGCGGTTCGATCCCCGGCACCACATGCTGTGCCAGCCCTGCCCTCAAGGCGGGCTGAGCCAGCCATAAAAATGAGTGAATAAACAAACAAAGGTTCTGAAACAAGAAATAAATAAATAAATAAAATAAAAAATTCTTTTAAAAAAAATCTTTTTTTGTTAACCAATCATTTTCTTGAGAGAGAGTATAGCAGTAATTAAGTTTACAATAGACGCAGCTCACACCTAGAAGTCCCAAATGACATGCATTTGAAGCGTAGTTTTAGTGTTGCTTCAAAATTTTGATTTCCATTCAGTTGTGTTATGGCTTTCCACTTTTATTTCTTCTTTAGATTTCTTATATTAGGGAAACTATATGATATTTACAAATGTAGGCCTGGTTTATTTCACGTAAGAGTATATGCTCAATATACATCCATTTATATATGAAGTATTCCAGTTTATCATTCTTTATAGCTGAGTAATATTCCATTGTATAAAAATGCCACATCTTTTTAAACCATTCTTTAAATGATAGGCATTTTAGTTGTTTCCAAGATTTGCCTATTACAAATTGGGCTGCTATAAACATAGGTGCACAGATATCAGTATGATATGATGTTTTCAGTTTTTCTGGGAAAATTCCCAGTAGGGGGATAGCTGGATTGTATGGGATTTCCAGTTCTTATTCTTCAAGTATCCTCCACAATGCTTTCCATAATGGTTGCACCAATCTGCATTCCCCACCAGCAGTGGAGAAGGGTTCCTTTTTCTCCACAGGCTCTCCAGCATTTATTGCTGGTTGATTTCTTTATGATAGCCATTCTTTCTGGGGTGAGATGGTATCTAAGTGCTGTTTTCATTTGCATTTCATGGATGGCTAGCGATGTGGAGCATTTCTTCACATATTTATAGGCTTGCTGAATTTCTTTCTCTGAGAAGTGTGTATTCATCTCAGATACCCAATTTTGGATTGGTTCTTTGAATTTTGGGACTCTAATGGTCTTCAGTTCTTTATAGATTCTAGATAGAAGACCTTTGTCTGAATTCTGATTAGTTAAAATCTTTTCAAAATTTGTAGGCTGTCTTTTCACTCTGCTGATAATTTCTTTTGGTGTGGAAAAACTACTTGGCCAGAGGAGGTCCTATTTGTTGATGCTTTCAAGTGTTAAACGTGCATTTTGATTTTTCTCCATAAATTTTTTTCCCTATCCCAATGTCTTCAAGATTTTCTCTCACATTCTCTTCCAGGTGATTTAATGTTTCTCTTTTAATATTTAGATCTTTAATCCATTTCGACTTTAGTTTAATACATGCTGATAGACTAGAGTCAAGTTTTAGTTTTCGGCATGTAGAGAAACCAATTTTTCCAGCACCACTGGTTAAGGAGGCTATCTTTCTTCCAATAAGCATGTTTGGCCCATTTGTTCAAGATAAGTTGGCTGAGTGTGCTTGTATCTGCTTGTGCATCTTCTAATCTATTCCACTGATCCTCAGGTCTATTTTTTTTGCCAGTACCATGATGATTTTATTACTGTAGCTTTATAGTATAGCTTTAGGTCAGGAACTGCAATGCCTCCTTCCTTACCTTTGTTGCCCAGAATTGTCTTTGCAATTCTGGGTCTTTTTTGGTTCCAAATAAATTTTAGGATTGATTTCTCCAGGTCTGTAAAGTATGTTGATGGTATTTTGATAGGAATTTCATTAAATCTGTATAAAAATTTAGGGAGTATGGTCATCTTCACAATGTTGGTTCTTCCTATCTAGGAGCAGGTAATATCTTTCTGTTTTCTCAAATCTTCTAGAATCTCTTTTTTCAGAGTACTATAGTATTCATTGAAAAGGTTTTTTACTTCCTTAGTTAGGTTAAATCCTAAATATTTCATTTTCTTCAGTGCTATCGTAAAAGGTGCCATTTCTCTAATTTTTCTCTCAGTGTGTTTTCTACCTGTGTAGAGGAATGCTATTAACTTTTGTGCAGTGCCTTTGTAGTCTGCTCTGCTATTGAATTTGTGTATTAATTCCAGTAGCTGCTTGATGGAATTCTTTGGGTCTTCTAAGTAGATTATCATGTCATCTACAAATAATGATAGTTTTACTTCTCCTTTACCTATTTTTATTCTTTTATTTCTCTTTCCTGTCTAATGGCTGTAGCTAATGATTCCAGAACTATATTGAATAGGAGTGGCGATAGGGGACATTCTGGTTTTATACCAGATTTGAGAGTAAAAGACTTCAATTTTTCCCCATTTAGGATTATGCTAGCTGCTGGATTGCTGTAGAAGGCTTTTATCAGGTTGAGGTAGAGGCCCTCTATCCCAATTTTCTGTAGGACTTTGAACATGAATAAGTGTTGGACTTTGTCAAAGGCCTTTTTGGCATCAATTGAGATGATCATGTGATTTTTGATCTTGGCTCTATTGGTATAGTGTATTGCATTTATAGATTTATGCATATTTAACCATCCTTGCATCCGTGGGATGCATCCTACCTGGTCTTAGTGTAATATTTTCTTGATGATTTCTTATATCCTAGTGATGAGGATTTTATTGAGAATTTTTGCATCTATGTTCATGAGAGAAATTGGTCTGTAGTTTTCTTTTTTAGTTACATCTCTTTCTGTTTTTGCTATTAGTGTAATACTTGCCTCTAGAAATTATTTTGGAAGGACTGCTTTCTCTTCAATTTCACTGAAGAGTTTGAGAAGTATTGGGTTATGTCTTCTTTAAATTTCTCTTAGAATTCAGAGGTGAATCCATCAGGTCCCGGACTATTCTTTATTGGTAGGCTTTTTATTATATCTTGTATTTCATTGGCTGTTATTGAGTTGCTGAGAGTTCTAATATCTTCTTGATTGAGTTTGGGTAATTTGTACTTTTCTAGGAATCTGTCCATTTCATCTGTGACTTCAGTTCTGTGAGAGTAAATATTCACAAAGTAGCTATTTATGATCCTCTGTATCTCTGCTGGGTCTGTAGTAATTTCACTCCTTATTGCTTGAATTTGAGTCCTTTCTTTCCTCTTTTTGATGAGGTTAGCTAGGGGCTTATCAATCTTATTTAATCTTTCAAAGAACCAGTTTTTTGATTCATTAATTCTTTGTATTATTTTCTTCATCTCAATTGAATTAATTTCTGCTCTAATCTTTATAATTTCCTCCTGTCTTTGGGCTTTGGATTTCGTTTGCTCTTCAGTTTCTACCTGGTTTAGGTGCTGCATAAGATTGTTTATTTGTTCTCGTTCTATTTTCCTACTGTATGAGCTCAGAGCTATGAATTTCCCTCTAAGAACTGCTTTCATTGCATCCCACAAATTCTGGTAGGTTGTGTTTGAATTTTCATTAAACTGTAGATACTGTTTTATTTCTTGTTTAATTTCATCTGTAAACCACTGGTTGCTGAGCAGAGTGTTGTTTAATTTCCATGTAATCTTGGATTTCTTGTGGTTTCTTTTGTCATTTATTTCCAGTTTGATTGAACTGCGGCCAGATAATATGTATGGGATAATTTTTGTTTTCGTGTATATACTTAAGTATGATCTATGGACTAATATGTGATCTATTTTAGAAAATGTCTCATGTGCAGCTGAACAAATGCGTATTTTGAAGTGGTTGGGTGGAATACCCTGTGTATGTTCACTAAGTCCGGTTGTTTCAAGTTCTGGTTCAGTTCTGCTACATCTTTGCTAATTTTTTGTCTTCTTGACCTATCTTTTTGGGATAAGGGGGTGTTGAGATCTCCTGTTAAGATTGTGTTATTGGATATGAGAATTTTCATGCCCACTAAAGTTTGTTTTATTTTTTTGTATATCTCTTTGAAACTGTTTCATGTGATATGTTTCTTTCCTATATTGCTCCATCAGGGAATCCATCATTTTTCTATTCTCCTCTAATTTTTTATCAATGTCTTCTTTAGTAGTATTGAAGTCTGCCATTATAGTTTTCCTTTCTCTAGCTTAGAGATTATTTCTGTTCTGTTCTCCTCTCTACCTTTCTATAGATTTTTCCCTACTTGTGATGCTATTAGTTTAGATATGTCTTTCTTAAATTCAGATATTATTTCTGATTTGCTTTCCTGTGTAATTTTCTCCAGTTGTTTTTCCTCTTCATGCATTTCTTTTTTACTTCAGATGTTATCTCAGATCTGAGTTGCTCTATAAGTTTCTACACTTGTCTGTCTACCTCAGATGCTGCCGATTCAGAGGTTGCATCTGAGTGTTTCCAATTTTCTTCCATGGTAGTGTCTCCTGTATTTGATTTGAGTGGGCTCTGCCCTTAGACTGCATCTTAATCCTTGTCGTTATCATTTTGTATGGAAGTGATCTCTGCACTTTGGTGACGTTATGCTGTTAGCATCTATGAGAGTTTGATCTGGATCCCTCAAGTTGGTTCCTCTCCAGAGGTGCCTGGCTGCGTGTCAGAGCTCGGGCTGCTGGCTGCTGTGAGGTTCCATGCATTGGGACTGTGGGTGGAGTTGGAGCTGTGGAGTTGAGGGGTCCTGGTAGGCTTTTGTGCTCAGATGGGTTGCCAGACAAGATGCCAGATAGGTTCGGGACTGGAGCTCAGGCAGGAGGAGCTGAAAGAAAAAAGGAGGCAGGCCGAAGCTTCTTCCCTGGCAGGCATGTGTGTCAGACGGATTTGGGACTAGAAGCCGAGCAGGAGGAGCAGGAGGAGCTGAAAGAAAGGGGGAGGCAGACTGAGGGTCTTCACCCAACAGGCGTGGGGGCCAGAGGGGTTGGTGACTCGGGAAGTTGAGCAGGAGGAGCCAGAAAAAAAGGCAGAGGTGGGCTGAGGTTCCTTACCCAGAGAGAGCGCGGGCCAGACGGGTTAGGGCTATTCTGCTTTTTTTTTTCTTTTTTTTAAGAAAGAACTTCAAGATGGAATTTGTATCATATCAAGACTATTTGTAGCTTTCCACACTAGAATCCTTAGAATGTTTGAAATTAAAGTAGATTAACCATACAATGTACTTGTGAGTGTGTGGGCTAAGTGGAACTCCCATGCATTGTTAAAGGAAGTGTAAAACAACCCAACAACTGTGGGTATCAACAAGAAACTCAAAACTGAGTTTCTTGAAAATAATCATAAAGCCTATTGTATATAACCCAGAAATTCTAGTTTTAAGTATTTTTTTCCAGTGAATGGAATATGTACATCTATGTAAAGACTGGGTGGAAACATTTCTAGCAGCTCATGCTTAACAACTCAGGAGAGGACTAAAGATCCTTCAGAATATGCATATGTAAATGAATTGTAGTATATTCAAATACCAAGTTAATCCTCACAGGTGAAGTAGTCATGGTCCACTATTACATCTGATAATATGTTTAAAGTTCAAAATATAATTTTAAACAAAACAAACAAAAATAGGCACATGAGAGTACGTCTTGTATTGTTGCACTTACATGAACTGTAGAGCAGGAAAAAGTTGTTCAGTAGAGGTAAACACAAGAGAAATGAGTACAAGATCATCAGAAGAATGAATAGAAATTAAAAGTCATAAGAGAATTTGAGTGTGCCTGTGTGTGTACTCGCATATGCATGCGTGCAGAACTACTTTCTATGTTTATTAGGGCTATGTTAGTATCTGCAATTATCCAAATTCATGAAACTGCATATGCTTAAAATGTGTATTTTACTGTATATAAATGATGCTTCAGTAAAGTTGACTAAAGTTCTGAACCAACTTCCCCCCCCCCTTTTTTTTTTAAATTTTACGGAAGGATCTATAGGGTGTTTAGGGACTCACTACCTGATCACATTCATAGTGATCCGCCTGTTTACAGCCTCCAAAGAGCTGGGAGTACAGGTATGTGCCACCACACCCAGTCTCAATTACCCTCTCAGCATACCCCAGGGGTGGTCCTACACAGCAGGCCCAGGGGTTTAGCCTCAGCCCCTGCACCTGTTTGCAGGCATTTTAATTCACTGAGGTATTTGGCTGGTTCTCAGCTCCCATATTTGTATTCCATTGCTGTGGATCATCAGAACAACACATTTGCAAGGCATTGTCAAATACTGTATTAGGCTTGGAACCTCAGATCTCAGTGTGGAAGCTAGAGAAGTAAATCCATGAGTCCTCATGATGCCTTGTAAACATTTGCAAAACTCTGCCAGTGTTTATTTAGTGACCCGCCAGCATAGGCACTGTGACTCCCTCTTAGGGTTCCATGAGATCTGAGGTTAGTTGCAGGAGTAGTTGTGGGGGAATCAGGAGAGGAAAACAAACATGAGCCTGCAAGGTATCTGCCTCAGGCGAGTTCTGAGAATGATGGCTTTTCAGTGAGGCAGACCAGAGTTCTCTCTATTGGAAAGACGTTTACTTGTAATACCTAGAGTAGTTTTAAGAAAATAATGGGGATGTTAGTCTTTTAAGTTTGTCTACTCATGTATTCTCATTCCCGTTACCCGGTTTTCCCCCTCCTTTTCACAAGACATCTTTGGTCCTGGTGAGGCATAATGTTAGACCTTTGAAAGCTCGATAGCTTCAAAAGGCTGTAAAATAAACATTGGACATATTCTTCACATACAACTCCCCCTACCTGCTTATGTAGAGTGTTTTTAATCTATTCGCAGGAGGTATTTATGGCCATCCTAGCTCTCTCTCAAGTGATAGCTGGTGTACCATGTAGTATGACTTTCCCGTCTCAGTGCTTCTTTCTTTTATGTATTATAGTACAGGGTCTACAGGGTCTAACAACATACACTGGGCTCATAGTGATCCTCCTGTATTCAGCCTTCCATGCACTGGGATTACAGGCATGCACTACCAAGGCCAGTCTCAACTGCCGTCTCAGTGTGCCCGGTGGTGAGGCTGGCACAACACACCAGGGATCAAACCTGGTCATTGCGCCTGCCTAAGTAGGCACTTTAGTCCACTTGAGCTCTCTGGCCAGCCTCTCAGGGCTTCTACTACACCTAACAGACACTGCCACTGATCACCATAGCCAGTTATACACCAACAACTCACATTATCCCACTTCATTTTCTACCACTATCATAGACTGGTCCACCGTAAGTGATAGTACTAACAGCGATACTACAGACTACCTGACATTGTCATTGCCCGGTGTCACTGGCAGTTGCTGAGTGATTCAGGCCCATAATTTCATCTTGAACATTTATGAACATCTCATTGATGAACAATCACCTTAGATAGGGTTCTACCAATTCATTTATACATCAGAGAAAAACAGGCTAAGCCTAAAACATTGTTAGCATAAGCAGATCATTTAATTTTTGAGGTGTTAGCAAGAAATAGGCTTTACTGGGGAAGATACAATTGCAACATAATAGATCATTAGTGGTTCACTAGAGTGATTTGATGGGGTTTATTACCCCTGGTATTGGAAAACAAATGACATGTTTCAAAGAATTGTAAATGTAAAGGACATCTCTGAAGAGTACTCACCCACTATCTCTCACCTGAAACTGATTAGGCATTTTCCCTAACGTAGGTGTGTACTATCGTGTAGCCATCTGTGAATTGTTCTACAAAAGCAAACACTTTAGGCCCAGGACTTGATACTCAAAAATTCACGAGACATTAGACAAAGATAAACGTTATGTTTTGAAGGTGGTGTTTTAAGTGACATGTAAACCAAAGCTCCCTTGAAATTTTGCTGGGTGATGGGTAGGAAACAGTGGTGAGTTGATAAATATATTAGGTAGGCATAAAAATATTCAATGTTTGAATGAAACATAGACTTATTTGATTTCATATCCTGGGCACTAGAATGTTACGTGTAATATCTCTAAGAAACCAGGACAAAAATTTGATAACTAAAACTATCGTACTCTGAAATTTCTTCATTGTTTTAGATGAATTTAAAACCATGATATTTTTAATATACATAATGTGTGATAGATTAACAAGACTTTGTAGAAAAAATCCAGGATATTTTCCAAGAAGTTTTCTTTAAGCTTATATGTGGTGAAATCTAGTATAAAGCAACTTTAAAAATAACCGATAATTATCACGCAGTAAGGGTCATACAAATATACTGACACAAAACCCATGCTTTCTAAGGCTTTTATGAGAACATAATTCTTTTGAAACCTTTCACAGCCAGAGTTAATTTATAAGCATTATTCCCTTAGGCTTTGAGACATGGCCTATGGACCTGAAGAATAATGTGGCAGAACTAATGTTTGTGTTTTGGCAAGACTTTATTTATTTATTTTTTAGAAATGCTAAAAGTGAATCACCCCTTTCAGGCTCAGAGGGATGTAATTAATGAGTGCAGAAAAGATGGAAAACCTTCCCTAGCATTAAAAGCAAGTAATTTTGATATGGAAAAAAGCTCCTACATAATAGAAAAATGCCAGAACTACACTAGAGAAACAGGGTCTCCAGATCTTGGTTGAGTTTTATTTACTCTTATAGTCTGAAAGCAGTAGCGCCAGAATATAAAGTGTTGCTTCTAGTCAACACTTGATGTATCTATTTTTCTTCATAGCTGCAGCATCTTCATTTGCAGTGTGGGAAATCACTAAAACAACACTTCCTAATTCAAGAGACTACTACCATTTTTAAAGTTTCTGGTGTTATAAAGCCATATGTAAATGTTTGGTATTGTGGTTGTAATGGTAACCAGACCAAGCCCTAAATTAACTGGGCATGGCCTTAGCTTTTATGTTTATTCCATAATTTTCCTGTCCAGCTGATTTCCAGAATGCTGGGGTTACATCCGCCACATCTCCACATCCAGCACATTCCCACCATTACTTGCTATTCATGCAGCTATCTTCTATACATGGAGCTGATAAACAAATTGAGGCTACGTGCAAATAACTGAGTCTCATCCTGCAATGTAGATCTCCATCATTCAGCAAGTACTCAGTCAAGATCGGGTACTTTATATGAGAAATATCTAACCTCATAGTTCAAAAGACTTGCAGAAAGTCATACAGTTAGTCATAGATAAGCCATATTTTCAAACTGATTCTTGTAATTCCCTCTTAAGGGGGGTTTTGCTTAATGTAAAGAGGCATTTGGAAAGAAAGCGTTGTTGAGTGTTTCCAAAGTTGGTTATCTTAAAAAGAACAAGCACTGGAACAGCATACAGAAGGTAAACTATAAAAATTTTCAGTAAATCACTTAAAAGATTTTTCAACCTATAAATTAGTGACATTTTGATTTGAATAACTGCTTGTTCAGATGAATTGGGAATATTTATCTGTTTTCTTGGTCCGTATACACTAGATCACAATGGTACTTCTAGTTTTGACCAACCAAAATGCCTATAGGACAGTCCATCACTCAGACTATGTATAAACAGAAGTAGTAGCTAAAATGGGGGGGAATGGGGATGGGGTGGCATAAGATGATTGGTCCTTACTTCCTAAGCTTCCATTTTGGCAACAAAGGTATACTCTATCCTGATAATTCTGTTACCTCTCTTGAACTGTTCAGAAATCATCACCAAGGATCCTGAAGCACCTCTGACTGGAGTAAGCCTGTACGATAAGCCAATGAATCTGAATGGCACCCTGAGTAGGATTTGTGCCACACATAATTCCCTTCACTGGGAATGCTTCCCTCATTTGCTGTGGTTGTTGTGCTGAGCTACCAGAAAACTTTTAGTTAAGCATAGGGCACTTTGTCAGGTAGAGAATATTCCTGTACATGCACACATACCTCAGGGCACACACCACCTAACATCTAAGTGAGGTAAGTACAAAAGCCCAGCCCTTCTTGTCTTAAGATTAGACTGGCCATGCTGGGATTTTTCTGTCTCAGCTCTTCCTGTGGGATGAAACTGAAGCAAATCTTAGCTGAGACAGCCCTGTCTACTCTTTTCCAGGTCTCTATGGGAAGTTTTTATTCTTTTTTTTTTCTTGATATTACTCTCCAAAACAAGAATGCTCACTTCATAATGTGTTTCTAGAAATTACATAGTGACATAACATTGACATCAAAAACAGATGAGAATTTTGCTTGATTTTTATTCTTCAAAGCATTTATGGGATTATAATTACTTTAAATAGCTGAAGGGATCCACTGTTTAGTGTTAGGCCTGGAGTATACCACATAATTGTGGATACAGTTTTTATAATTATACAAATATTTATATATACAACTATTTAGTACATATTTCTTAAATGCATGCATATATATGTAAATATATATATATATATATATAGTGACTTTTATATGAGAGTGATGATTTCATGTGTGAAAATTTTGACTTTCATGTACATTTTCATCCATTTATAGCTACTCATAATTTCATCCTATTCTTTTATGCCTGCAGCATATACTTATAGTGTCCCTTTAAATTCTTTACATTAGCCATTTTGTGCATTTATTGTGTTGCCAGGGCTATAAATGTTAAATTATTTTAGCGATTAAACACTGAACTTCCCCTTTCACACTTTCCTTAAGATTATTTTACTACCTTTCTTTGAAGTCCTTAATATAAATTTGTGTGTTTAGCTCACTAATTTTCAGTATTTCTGTTTTCAAATGTAGAATTTTCTGCCACTCCAGCTCCATCTCCAGGGCTTGCTGAGATAGTAATTTAGACTGGGTATGGTGGCACATGCCTGTAATCCCAGATCTTGGGAGGCTATAAACAGGTGGGTCACTATGAGTCTGATCTAGTTGTGAGACCCTGAACACTCGGTAGACCCTTCCCTAAAATAATAAAACAAAATTATTATGAACACATGGTTATTTTAAGCAAATCAGATATTTGCCATTTTTCTAGCTTTTAACATTTGGCATATTTTTACAGTTAAAAGTGGGCATAAAGAGCTTTTTTTTTTTTTAGGACCAGGGTTTGAACTCATGACCTTTCACTTGGCAGGAGGCACTTGTGCTATGGAACTATCTCCCCAGCCCCGGGAATAAAAAGGTTTTGAAAGGAACAGTTCATGCTTAATTTTTTGACTGACTTCACCTACTTATATCTAGTAATCTGAAAAGTTACTTTGAATACAACAATATGTATATGTAATATAATAACCACTGTAGAATATCTAGTCTTTTTTTAAATTTTATTTATTTATTTATTTCTCTTGTTTCAGAACTTTTGTTTATTTATTTATTTGTATGGCCAACTCAGCCTGCCCTGAGGGCAGGGCTGGCGCAGCATGTGGTGCCCGGGATTGAACTGTGGTCCCTACAGCTGCCCAAGCTTTCCCAAGCAGGCGCTTTAGACCACCGCGCCATCCCGCCGGGCCCGTAGTCTTTTGTTTTTTGAAATTCTACATTTTTCTAATTATTTCATATACTGTATTCTCTTTAAAATAAAACTAAAGTGCATCCATTCTTTTAATAAGCTTTACTTTGGAAACTGAAACCATCACAAATGCCTGTTAATACTCCCTTGTAAAGAAACTCTGGCATATCATTGAATTATATGATACACAAACTAAAAATAAGTTCCAATACCAGCATCAATATGGATAAATTAAAACATGGATAAAGTCACAAGACAATGTACATAGAATTGGTCTTCTAATGTAATATTTGGGAAAAAGTGAGCTACATATCATGTTTATGCAGTAAAGCAAGCAAAGAAACAAACAAAACAATGTACAAAGAATTGGTCTTCTAACATAAAGTTCAGGAAAAAGTGAGCTACATATCATGTTTATGCAGTAAATCAAACGAGGAAACAAACAAAAACAAGCCAGTGCTGAGGGTAGGAGTGTGAAGCAACCACCCAGGAGCTCCAGGAATCATCTATCACGGGTGGCTCACCTAAGGCACACATGACACCGTGGGCTGCTTGCTGATGCTCACTGCTCTGAAAGGCTGCCGCCACTGGACAGGCAGTAATCTATTCCTTAAACTGTGTGGAGAGTTTGTCATTATGTGGTAAAAGTTTCTACTCCAAATGACTTATCTGCTTTATCTACATATTGCCTGAAGGATATATTTTACAATTATTTATTAAAGTCCGAGGACGTGGGACTTTGTAGAGTTGGGCCTTATGAGCTTTTATTATCCCAGAGTCACTCCTTTAAAAAAGATTATTCACTTTCTTCGGTTTTCCTGGCTCCTAATTGTGGTAACAGCTATTTAGAGGGAGAGTGGCCAGGGCATGGAGGGAAAGAATGGAAGCAGGGTCGAGGGGCCACCTTTGTTTCCCATAAACTCTTTCTGGCAATGTCCATTCTGGATAGATATTGCCTTAAAATGGCCATTTCTCCCATTTATGCCCTCACCATCATTTTTCCCTGTCTTACCAAATCCACCACTGATTTATTTAGAAGCTTTTGCATGGTTGGTGTATGACCCTGAGGGAGAAATGTAACTTGATTCACAACAGAACTGTCCTTGGGTTTAACTTTAAACTGTCACTAAATGTCACTAAAACCCCTTTTACTTCTTATTGATTAACTTTCTTACCACTTAAATTACTTACTGTAGAAAAGATTAGTGAATCTGAACGCTCTAAATTTTGCATGAAGTAAATATTGCAGAAAATTTCTCTTTTGATAGCCTGTGTTTAGCGTAGAAAATTTAAAAAAAAATAATAAGGCATTAATAAAGTTAAATCATTCCTTATTAATGCATACAGGAATTATGTGCAATTTAAATAATACAACACTAGATTAAACTGAAATTTGTTTTGATTCTTACAATATCCTCTATCATTATAGAAAGCTTCTTTTTTCAGTTTGGACTTCAGTTTGTTCTCAAATTCAAAAAATACAGAAGAATAATAAGCTTAAATGGTTTTGCCACAGCCAAAACCTAACACAGCTAGATTTTAAAATATTGTGGGAACCAGTAGATTTATTATTTGAAGCACAAATACCTGCCCTCAGAAGAAATTCTTGCTCCCAGACGGGCAATATAGCATCTAAGAAGGGACTCTTGGACTCCTATTATCTCTGCAGCCAAATGTACTTACCATATTGTTATAGTGAGGCTTGTTTCAGTTTAATCAAGGCTGCTTATCTTTCATGTTTAAAATCATACTAAATATGAAGAAACAATCATTAAACCATTTATTTTTATGAAGCTATTGGAGATTTGTGGGAAAAGGCAACATGTAATACTTTGTAAATGTCAAATCTCTTTACAGAAACGCGAAGGAGGCACACTGTCGGCTGTCATCTGTTGTTCATGCTGCCTACTGACCCTACTGGGAGCTACCAATTCCCTAAGATTTTGCACCCAGTGAAATAAATAGCTCTCTTGGGCACTAAGTAAAATGTTAGACAACATACAGCTGAACAGCACCCACTTTAATTATACTACACAATGTGTTTTATGAAGAAGTAGGGATCTGAAGGTTAGACGTTGAAGGACAGTTCCAGCTGGCAAGCAATGAGGGAGAATGTTTTAAAACAACTGTGGCAAATGACAAAAAAATTAGGGGTGAAATGTGGGCACATTTCAGGCATCAGAAGACAGAGATAGGATGATGCAGTTTTTAGAATGCAGAGAAATTCATGTGAGTTGCTTAGAGAGTCTATTTAAGGGGCTTCAAGATGCACTTCAAAATAAAGCTACAAGCCGGGCGTGGTGGCGCACGCCTGTAATCCCAGCACTCAGGAGGCTGAGGCAGGAGGATCGGTGAGAGTTTGAGACCTGCCTGGGATACAAAACTGAGCTCAAGGCCAGCCTGAACTGTACAGTGAGACCCTGTCTCAAAAAGACAAAAAACAAACAAAAAAACAAATAAACAAACAAAAAATAAAGCTACATAGCTCATGTGGCTTTGTTTCCAAAAGTATTTATTCTATTATATTGATTCTCTCTACAGTAAAGGTTCCTTTTATATTTTGCTAGCATTATTGCTTTTGTAAAAAATACATTTAGAACAGGATCTACCAGGTCAATAGGGTCTCACTACCTATATCACACTTGTAGGGATTCTCCTGTTTTCAGCCTCCCAATAGGCTGGGATTGCAAGTGAGCACTGCCACGCCCAGTCTCAACCATCATCTCGGTGTGTACCACAGGTGGGGCCTGCATGGCCTGCCAGGGATACAACCTAGCCACTGCACTCTGCCTAAGCAAGCACTTTAGTCCACTGAGCTATGAGCGTGGCCCCTTACCAGCATTATTACTAATTATAGCTTATTCCACTAATAAAGGATGTATAAAAATTCATACAAAGTAAATAAAAATTCATGTAATCACTTGAAATGAGGACAAAGCTAATCATTAAAATGTGACACAGAGAACAGAGCAGTTGCTGTCACACAAATGCAATACAAGGTAGGATCAAAATGTATCGTGAATGTTTATATTGAAAAACATTACAGGATAAGTACATTGTAATCAATGCCCCTCCCTACACTGTCTCACTTCAAACTCTTTCCATTGTGCTTGCCAGTTACTGAAGCAGCACTGCAAATTTTCTTTCTTGTGTGACTTTAAGAGGTGAGATGAAAAACACAGTGCTGCTGCTGTCATCCAACAGAAAGTAGGCTGCGAAGCACATCATGGTGTGTCCTCAGCCACCTTGTTCATTGGATCCGGCACCGTGTGTCTTCTGGCTCTTCTCCAAAGTCAAAGTGACCATAAAAGGGAAAGGTATTGAACCAATTCAGGATACGGAGAAAGCTACAAACATGCAACTAAAGACACTCTTGAAAGAGGGCTCTAAAATGGCCTCAGAGAGTGGTAAGAATGGGATGTGTTTGGAGTGAGGGGAAATAATGCCATCAGGAACATTGATGGTAATGCGCTTTTTACTTTGATAATTATTTAAAACATTGTACATTCAAAGTAATTTTCACTCAGACCTTGTGCTGATATTAGGCAAGCCCTCAAAGTATGAATGACTCCATTTTTTTCCACTGGGAATCATTATACTCTCTAAATATTTTAGTTTGGGGGATAGACAGGAATCAGTATCCCGGAAGTTAGCATTATGCTAGATTTGTGGGTCATTTCGTCTTTTTATTAGTCATATTACTCTGTTTCCTATGTGCTAATTGAATTTCTGAGTTTTAAATATTTCAAGTGTGATTTTAATCTTCAGCCTTTTTCTTTGATTTAAAATTTCTTTTCAATTTATTATGGACACTGTTTCAAGTCTAGCAATTCTAAACCTGATACTCTTAATTTTTCTTCTTTACCAATGAGCACTGGCTCATTGATAAACCTATCCTGTGCTCACCAGTTTCATCACCTTTGCATTCTTAGATATGTAAGTGTTCAAATCTTAGAAGTAGTTCAGGTTTATCTGTCCAGTTTATAAAATTCCTCAATTATCTCTCCATATTGGTTCTCTTTTCTGTGGAACTTACAGAGTTTTCTTTTCCTGTTGGAAAGATCTAACTACTAGAATGGCTATTTTTTTATACTGAAATAAACAGGATCTGTGGTGGTATGTTTATTGTCCTCCCAGGAGTCAGAAGATATTGATGTCATTTTTAAAGCTACAATTGGAAGATGAACTGAGTCACTATGGCTGAAACTTTTAATTAAAGTTTAAATTTAAGATTTTTCAAACTTTGTATTTTTAATCTTCATACTAGTAGTTTTCAGAGTGAATCCCTTAGAGAAGTTGGATCAATATCATTTAAGGGCTAGTTAGAAATGATTCCATAGTACATGATGCAGAGTTTTAAAGAAGTGGTCTAGCAATGTGTATTTCATGGTGTTTGCCAAGTAATTGTATTGTAAAATAGACTCAGGGAATAAAATATCTATTAAAAATCAATGAGAGCAAAAATTTAACCACTGTGAAATTAAGAAATTTTAAAGTGAAACAAAATTCCTTTAATTATGTATTTATTTAAAAGTCTATATACTAAAGTTTCCCTGAACAAATTTAATAATGAAAAAGTATATTATGAACAATATTTGATATCAGTCTGTAAGCATGCATACATCAAAAGTGTCCATTTCTGTAACACAATGTGAATACTTGTCAAAATTATATTATCATATCCTATGACAGGAAATGTGAAGAACTTTAAAAGCCTGATAAAATCTATTGCTTGAATCAAAGATTTAAACATTGAAACAGAAACACTCAACCTCCTGTAGGAAAATTCAGGTGGAAATGTTAAAGACATAAGGGTATCTAGAGAGTTCATAAACAAAAATTAAGCTGCACAGACAATACTTCAAAGATCAACAACTCAGATTTCATCTTTTTGAAAAGTTTCTGCACTTCAAAACAAATCTTCAACAAAGTAAAAAGGAAAATCAGGAACTGGAAAAAATTATAGCCAACTATCCCTCTGACAAAGGCCTACTCCGAACATACATAGAAAAAAAAAATCAGGCCACTAAAATTTAAAGAACAAACCCAAAACAAGCAACTGAGATGAATACACACTTCTTAGATGAAATGCAAATGGCAAGTAAATATATTTTTTTAAAAGCTCAATATCATTGGTTGTTTTTAAAATGCAAATAAAAGCAACTCTGAGATTCTATCTTACCTGAGAAAGAATGGCTATCACCAAGAGGGCAGCCAGTAACAAATGCTGGAGAGGCTGTGGAGAAACAGGGATCCTTCTCCACTCTTGGTGGGAGTGGAGACTGGTCCAACCACTATGAAAATCAATACCAAAGAGCTAAGATTGGAAGTGCAATTCAAACCAGCTATTCCCCTCTTGGATGTTTTCACAGAAGAACTGAAAACATCATACCAAAGTGATTTATGTACAGCCATGTTTATAGCAGTACAACTTGTCATAGCTAAAACTTGGAAACAACCCAAATACCCATCAACTAAGGAATGGATAAACAAGATGTGGTATTTTTACACAATGAAGTATTAGTCAGCCATTGAATAGGATAAATTTGAGGCTTTTATTGGTAAATGAATGCAACTAGAAACCATACTCTTAAGTGAAATCAATCATACCCGCATGTGCAAATATTGTATTGTCTCTTAGCGTGAGAATCTGAAAGAGAAAATAAAATCTGAAGGTGATCATAGATATTGAGAAAAGGGAATGGACCTGTTCAAAAGGAAGAGATTAATGACAGGACAGGGCCTGGGGAAAGAGATATATCTATGTATGTATGCAGAATAGTTTGAACAACTATACTGTGGATTTCTATTGGTCTATGGAATGGAGCAACTAATGCCTAATTTGTTTTGTCTCCTTTTTTCAATTCACTTTCCTCTTTCTCTTACTAATTTCTTATTTAATCTTTCTTTTTTATTTCTTTCTTCTTCCAATTTTGCATGGATGCATCTGGTAATATGAACAACTAAGTTGAGGATAACATTATGCATTATGCATTAAAACAAATACTATAAAAAATCATATTATTTTGTTTAGTAAACTTCTGTAACACCTGTAGTTTTAATACTACTTTGTACTCTCCTTTAAAAATAACATAAATAAAATTTGATGCTCAAAGAATATGCAGAAATATCACATGTTAATCAATATTCTAATAAAATGCCTGAGTGTTGTAAGAAACTAGCCTGAGATGTCAACTCAAAAGAAGAATGGTTGATTTTTCTTAGTTTTAGAAGTGTGAATCCATATCTCCTGACCTGTGGATTCTCAGCTGTGACAACACCATTAGCAGAGTGGAAAGTGCATGATGTAGCAAAACTGCTCACCTCACAGAGGCCAGGAAATGAAAAGGAGAGGGAAGTGGGGGAGCTTTGGTCTCAATAACCCTTTCGAGGACATCACCAATGACATCATTTTTGTTCCTGTAGTTCACAATGTCAAAAGTGTTCACCATCATCCAGGGGTTCTAAGGATTAGTGGACAAACTTTAAATACACGAACCTTTGTCATGTAAGAATCAAACTAACTGGGTGCATTGGCACATACCAGTAGTCTTAGTAGTTCAAAGATTGTGATCCCTCCCGCTTTTCCTTTGTTACCCAGGATTGCTTTGAATATTCTGTGTCTCTTCTGGTTCTGCATGAATTTTAGGAATATTTTCTCTAGATCTGTGCACTATACTAGAGGGATTTTAATCAAGATCGCAATAAATCTGTATAACAATTCTAGGAGTATGGTTATTTTTCAAATGGTGGTTCTTTCAATCCAGGAGCAAGGAATATCTTCTCATTTTCTGGAATCCTCTTCAATCTCTTTTCTCAGAGTACTGTAAATATATACATATATATATATATATATATATATATATGCTTTATTTCCTTTGTGAGATTGATTCCTAAGTATTGAAATTATTCAGATATTGTGAAAGATGTGATTGTCCTAATTTCTCTCTTTGTGCTTTGTTTTTTTTTCTGTGTACAAAAGTACTATTGATTTTTGAGTATTGACTTTGTATCCTACTATGTTACTGAATTTGGTGAATAAATCTACAAGTCCCTCTGCTCAGCTTTTGGGTTCTTTTGCGTAGTGTATCATGTTGTCTGCAAATAACTATAATTTCACTTCTTCATTTCCAATCATTATTCTTTCATTCTCTGTCTTGTCTAATTGCTCTGGCTAATGTTTCTAGAAGTATTTGAATAGAATCTCTGACAGTGCAATCCTTGTCTTCTTCCTGATTTTAAAGTGAACTCTTTCAGTGTTTGTCCTTGCAGTATGATACCTTGTATTGGTTTGTCATAAATGGCTCTTATCAGGTTGAGATATAAACGCCGTATTCTGATTTCTGTGGAGTTTTTGTCATGAATAAGTGTTCAACTTGGTTAAAATGTTTTTCTGCATCTCAAAAAGCTAAGATTGGAGGTCCTGTTCAATCTAGCTATTCTCCTCCTGGGTTTTTTTTTTTTCCAACGAACTGAAAACATACCACATGATATACACGTGCCCATGTTTATAGCACTGCAATTTGTCATAGACAAATCTTGGAAACAATCAAAATGCCCATTGATTGAGAAATCAATAAAGAAAATGTGGCATTTTTACACAATGGAGTATGATTTAGTTATAAAATAGGATAAATTTGAGGCTTTTACTGGTAAATGAATGCAACTGGCGACCATATCCTTCAGTGAAATAAATCAGAACTTTATGTGAAAACATCCTATTGTCTTGTGTGTGTAAGATCCTGAAAGAATAAATAAAATCATGAAGTTACAGTAGATACTGTGAAAAAGGAAGGAGTCCATCTAAAAGTAAGGAATTACTGAGATGAATAGATGGACAGGAGAGGGGAGGATGGGGAAAAAGCCACCTATCTCTTTGTGCAGGGTTGCTTGGGTAATTGCACTGTGGACTTCTGCTGGTCAATAGAAAGGAACAATCATTTATTTTTTGCTCCTTTTCACTCTCTTGTTTCTTTTTTTTAATTTAATATTTTATTGTTTAAATTTCACAATGGTTATATTACATATTTTCATCATCAGATCAGTTTAGGTTAATACATGCAGGTATATAAGATTGATCAAACAATTAAACATTAACCCTTTTAAATCAACATTACTTTTTTTTTCTTTTCCCCTTTCTTTTTTTTGAAAGTTCACATAGTGCATATTGTCCTCACAATAGTTCTACAGAGTACAGTGTGTGGACATGACCCACCTCCCTATTGATGTTGCTTAGAAAAAAAAAAGGAAAAGAATATACTTCTCTTTGGACTAAGAGGAAGCAGATACATACACAGTCAAATGTTCTGCAATTGCAGTGGGCCACCAGTGAAGCTTGTAATGTTGGAGGCTATTGAATCTAAGCCTCCTAAAGCTCATCTCACCAATCTAGTTCTGTGTTTCATGCATTGTAATTAAGCATTTTTTTTTCTTGCTGGGTGGTCAAGGGCAAGTCGAAGCAAGACCTGTATAACAAAACATTCTTTTTTTTTTTTTTGTATCTTCCAGGGTCAAATCCCCTCAGGATTAAGTTTGAGACCATAGACAGTACTTTGTAGAACTGTTGTTAGTGTCAGCCTTCGGGACGAGTCAAGGCCATTGCTTGGCCATTTTGCTTTCTGTGAAAGCCTGAGAGAATGTTTTTCTCTGGGTGACTCTCCTTAGACGCACTAAAGTTCATTCATCCCTTTCCTCTGAGCTCCCACAATCTCCTTGACCAGAAAATTTGGGACACCTGAGAATGATAGTAACTGAGTTTACACCAGGAGCAGTACAAATCAAAAAGACAAGAGTGACATGTATTCCAAACATAGTTTTAGTGTTACATTGTGCTATAATCAATATGCTGAACCTTTTGAAGGTTCTTGAGACCAATATCTGATTCATCCTGTGTACATAAGTGTATGGTTTTGCTATTGATATGTTTTCTCCTTTATCTGCTTCCAGTCACTTCGTTGTTTAATCCATAACACATTCAGCTGTGTTATGCCCTTAAGTTCTTCTTTTTTTCTTTAAAGTTCTTATATTAGGGAGACTATACGATATTTACACACATAGGTCTGGTTTATTTCACTAATGAGTATATGTTCAATATACATCCATTTATATATGAAGTCTTCAAACTTATCATTCTTTATGGAAGAGTAGTATTCCATTGTATAAAAATACCACTCTTTCTTCTTAATTCTTATAAATTTTCTCCTCCTAATTTTGCATGCATATTTCTGGTGATCTAATCAACTAATTAGAACAGAATATTATGCAATACAACTAATACTGTCTAATTTATATTATATCATTTAGTGAAACTCTGTACCATTTCCAATTTTTTATTATCATTATGTTTATTCTGTTTGAAAATAAAAAGAAGTAGAAAATGTGGGAAAAAATAATACAAACCCTAGCAATGATTTGTGAAAAAAATGCTGCTAAACTGTTAAATTCCTGGGGGCTGGAAAGATAGCTCAGTAGAATAAGCACTTGCCTGGCAAGTGCAAGGGCCTGAGTTCTGCAGAAATAAACAAACAAACAACAAAGAAAAACTGTTGAGTTCCTTGAAAATGAAAACATAGATGCTCTTCAAAGCAGCAACATTCTTCTAGTGAATGCATTCCTTACAGAGAGAATAATGAGTTCAAAGGATTATTTTTAAATATGCTAATTAAGCCACTTTTGTTATGATAAAAAATAAAGTAATGCACACCAATAAAATATATGAAATAAGATGAAATTTCTTGTGTGTGTGTGTGTATGTGTGTGTGTGTGTGGCTGGTTCAGCCCAACCTGAGGGTGTGGCTGGCATGGAATGTGGTGCCAGGGATTTAACTTTGATCTCTAGGTCTGCCTAAGCTTGCCTAAGCAGGTGCTTCAGACCACTTAGCTATTTCACTGGTCACTGAAACTTGATTTTGTAACCTGGACTTATATAGGATTGCACCTATACTCATTGATCTGGAGGAACTGATGGATATTTATCTGCTCTGGTAGCTGAAAAAAGTAATACTAATAAACCAAGAAGAGATAATTCTTAAAGTTATTTAATATTTTGTTGTTCTTTATCCCCTCAATTTTCTTGTCAGGCAAGAATTTATTATTTATTTATTTATTTATTTATTTATTTATTTATTTATTTATTTATTTGGTACAGGGTCTGCTGCACACGTTGGACCTGTAGTAATCCTCCTGCTTCAGGATCCTCAGTGCTAGGATTAGAGGCATGCATCAACATGCCCAGTTTCTGATTTTAAGGCCTGCAAGGTGCAGCCAGGGTTCCTGGGCCAGTACGGCATGTGGTACCAGGATTCGAACTCCAGTCCTTGAACTTGCTAAACAGGTACTCAGACTGCTGAGGCATATCCCCATCCCTGATTTTCTTTTTAAGTATGAAATATCTTAGATATATTGTACTTAGTCTAATGTTATTCAGAACATTAACTTGGTTATCTAGGATAGTATATACCCGGTCTCAGTCTGTATTTTTACCATTCAAATTCTTATATTTTTAATTTAGCATTACCGCTTCCTTAAACAATATATATGGAAGTGTAACATCATCCTGTGGAATAAAATTGCATATATAGTTTTGTTTGAATATATAAGAATAGAGAAGTTCCAGAAGAATATAAAACAGCTTGTAAATTCTGGCTTTGAGCCTAATCCTTTCGGAGTTTATGCTTGGAAATCTGGGAGAAAGATGCATGAAAATAAGATTTTAAAAGGGAAAAAGCAAAGAACTCTGAATTCATAAAGCATAGGACAAAATTTATAATATCTGTATGACATGATCCCATACATGTAAAATTATACGCTTAAATATGCTGTGAGCATGTGTGTAACTTTCCTGTGTATATGAATGGAATGGTCTTTTCCAAAATATTCACTGTAGCTATAATGGCTGCTTTTACTTTCTTCTATTCATTTTTTGTATTCAAAAATTATAAAATGAAGAGACCTTTTAAAAGTAAAAGCAGAAGAGAAATCAACTTTCCTTAAATTTTGGCTGGTTATACTGACTTTCTCTTTAAAAGAGTATAATATGAAAAGAGAAATAAAAAGAACCATATAATGGAGAAACTTGACAAACAATACCTTAAACATGGGTATTACATTCAATATCAATTGTGATTAGTCCAAATATATATATATATATATACATACATATATATATATATATATATATATATGGAAGTGTAACATCACTTCATATAAGTATTATATAAGTATTATATAACTATATATATATATATGTATATATATATAGTTATAATACTTATATGAACTTCTTTTTGAAAACATAACTCTAGGGATGGCTAGATAGCTCGGAAAATTAAAGCTCCTGCTTAGGCAGACTCAGGATCTGGGGATTAAGTCCTAACCCTGCCTTACTGGCCCTGTCCCTGGGTGTGTGTAGAGACAGCAAATGAGACTGAGTATGGTAGTGCCTGTCTGCAATCCCAGTGTTTGAGAGACTGAAAAACAGAAAGGATTACTACAAGTCTGATCTGTGTAGTGAGATCTTGTAAGCCCTGTTCTAAACACAGACACACACACACATACACACACACACACACACACACACACACACACACACACGAGAAAACATAACTTTAGTTTACTCAGGAGGAAAACACAAAAGAAAATCTTATTAGCTTACATTGTATGACTCATATGGATGAATAAGCCTCAAAAACATTAAGACCTTTAATAATGGAAAAAAGTTATCATAGCCAGGATATACTAAATGTAATGTGTTATATGAGATGAAATTCTCTAATATAGAATTAATAAAGGCAAACTGGAGAAATTTTAGTTAAGTACAGACCTCAGTAAATTATAGTGCATCTGTATGGAATTATATGAAAACCTTTGCAAGCAGTAAAAATCAAATAGATATGAATTTTAAAATTTGTATATGAAACAAAATAAGAAAAATAAAAGACCCAAATTGGTATGGGTTACAAGAGTAAATGTAGACATTGCTTTAAGTGTTGCAATTACTGTATAGTACAATGCAATCAGCTCTTATTTGAAGCCTGTACACTAGAACAATAAATTATTGATATTTCTTTATTCCATCCCAACCAATCAATTAAGTGTGCAAGCTGCAAAGTTATATTCTGTTATATCAAACTGCACTTTTTTTTTTTTTTTTTTTGCATTTTGAGACAGTGTCTCGCTATGCAGTTCAGGCTGGCCTTGAGCTCACTTTTGTAGCCCAGGCTGGTCTCGAACTTGCACCAATCCTCCCACCTCAGCCTCCTGAGTGCTGGGATTACAGATGTGAGCCACCACGCCTGGCTTCAAACTGCACTTTTGTTAAGTAATTAGTTCAACCTTTTATTACCAACAAATTCAGTGAATTTCTCCTTTCTATCATAGTCTGTACTTATATTTATAAATAATTTATTACCCCTAAAATAATAATAATTTATTACCTTTTCTCACTGCTTTTCATAATGTACTTTTACTTAGGTTTCATCTTTTCTTTTGCTAAAGTAAACCACTTAGTAAGTAACATTCTTAGTCTTTCAATTTTTACCTTTAAGTACATTTCTCAATTGGTACATAATAATGGCACAGATTTATGTATACAACATGACAATTTAATTCATACACAATGCTCAGTCAGGTAAGTGATGTCACTAACTTCAATCTCCAGATTCTATAAAATTCAATGTATTTTTTTCTCACATTCTTCAGAACTTTTCTCTTCATCCTTAAGATTTCATGGTTTCATGATTAGATTGTCAAGGTAAATGTTACTACACTTTGTTACTTGGAACTTTCTAACTATTTGAGAAAATTTTATTCTATATCCCTTGACACATTTCCTATTTTCTGTTGGTTGTATTTTCCTGCTTTGGACTTATATTAGAGTTTTATATATGGTATCCTGACTTACCTGGTATATTTGCTAATGTATTTTGAATTCTCTTCTAAGATGTATCTTCTGTTTCCACAATTATGCCTCTATCCATGTCTAATTAAATTTGGATTTATGTTTTCTACAAATGCTACTAAACAGATAGGAAAAAACAAAACAAAACATTCCAATGCTTCTTCCCTGGGCCAGCAGGCAGAACTTTTATATTTGCCACATACTGTATTGATGCTTACTTTACACAGTAGTAGGAGTAGTAGTTAAGTATGGACTGAAGCACTCCAGCAAGATAGATGGATGCAGACTTCGTGACTTCTAGATACTGTTGGCAGGCAATTCTTCATATTGTAATTTTACAATGCAAAGAGGTATGGCTGGTTTTATTATAAACATCTTCAAAAGTGTGGAGTTTAAAATAAAGTAATAAGCAGCTTTGGAATATGGAAATAGATTTCCTTCCTAGGAGAAGAACAGATAGTTTCCTGAATGAGTAATAAAAATTATTCCTTCCACCAGTGGATATGTATGCATGCAACTACTTTTAGTATTAAACCTTATTTTTTTCTTCTTTGTTTTTTTCTCACTTCATTCCTCCCTCGATTCATATTCCCATTCTCCCATTCTCCCATTCTCCATTTACATAGGAGATATAATTAGATAAATAGATATAGATAGACAGGTGGATAGTACTTTTATACATTGGCTTTTTATGTATGGAATTATATAGAGGGCTGGGGATACAGCTCAGCAGCATAATATACCTGCCTGGCAAGCTCAAAGTCCTAAGTTTAATCCCCTCTCCCTCCAAAAATAGAAAAGAAAATAGGTAGACTTTTAAAATATGGTTATATATAAGAAATTTTGATTTTTATATTTATGTGATTTTGATGAGAAATCTATGTTGTTCTTATCAACTGGATCTCTTATGGTGGCCTGTGTCCTGAATCCACTTCTGATATAACTGTTTCATTTCAGTTTTCATTAGTTATTATTGAACTGTTTTCAGGTATCCCCCAAATCATCTTTAATAATTTCTCCATTTCCCCAAGTTAATTTCTAGGACTATATATATATATATATATATATATATATATATATATATATATTACATACAATTCTTCCTTTCTAAATTAAAGGCAAATATCTATCTGATCCTTGCATTCCTTGGGGAGTGTATCACAATTCTTAGTGGTCATCCCTGGAAATCCACTCCATTTAGCATACATAGTTGGTAAGTTTACCATAGGAATTAGGTACCCAGGTTTCATTCACTTAATAGGATTCCACAGAGAAGGTCAGATGTTTAGGTCTCAGGCAAATATTCTTACTCTATTGATGTATCAGAGATATATTTAGTTGGCTTGATAGAGAAAAATGCAAAGAGTAAGAAAATAACATTCAGCAACAAAATTTCTCTTCTGTCAATTTTTGAAATTTTATTACGGGGCTGTAGGGTAAGGGGCAAAAATCACGGACACTTTTCTTGTTTTTTCACACATCGTATGATCATGTTCAGCACCCAACTTGTTCTGTATTACTCTTATTTGTGAGGCTTTGATATAAAAGAAAAGTGCTCATTTAATACATGCCATTGCATAAAGGGTGATCAGTTGGCTAGGGCAGAGAAAAAGATTTAGAATTGACATGGAAATTGTCATCTATTATATATACTAACTCCCGTTTCTTGATTGGATTTTTGCCTTAGATTTAGATAAACATTTTTGTTATAAATTTTATTTTATAAGAGAATAAGAAATTAAAAATTAAGCCTCAAATATGCATGATGTCCTGCCATTGATAATACAACAATTTTAGCACATATCTGGACAGGTAGAGTTTTTCCAGCTTTATTATATTGGGCCTGTATGTTGTGAACTTCTTTGTTATGGATGCTGTATCTGTATTCTATGATTTAATCATTTTAGTTTAGCAAATATTTATTCAAGTTGGTGATAATGTCATGAATTACACACACACACACACAACCCTCCCCCTTCTGGAATTTCTAAGATAGCACATATCTTTAGTTAGTTTTCTTATTGCTGAGACAAAACACCTGAAATCCAAAGATATACAAGAAAAAGTTTTTGTTCAGCTCACAGCTTGTAGAAATTTGAGTCCATAGTAATCTGGTTTGAGGTGGCATGCCATGACTGTGGGGTAACACCAACAAGAAGCAGTCCATGCTTGCCCCTCCAGCACGTAGGAGAAGCATCCTGCTCATTGCTGTCTTTTTCTATCCCATTCGGGCTCCAGACCTATTGATTAGAGCCCTCCACATCCAGGGTGTGGCTTCTATCATCCACAACCAGAACTATGATAAACCAATTTAGTTGTTAATATTTTAACCAAGCATCACACATCCTAAACCATCACCTCTGAAAAACCTATGGGCATATGAGGCTTTGAGGGAATATGTAGGTACAAGTCCTTACAGCAAGAATAGATATTAAGCAGTTATTTTTATAATTTATTTATTATTGTTAATAATTATCATAAAGATGGGCCCGGCGGGATGGCTCAGTGGTCTAAAGTGCCTGCTTGGGAAAGCTTGGGCGGCTTCAGGGACCGAGGTTCAATCCCGGGCACCACATGCTGTGCCAGCCCTGCCCTCGGGGCGGGCTGAGCTGGCCATAAAAATGAGTGAATAAACAAATAAAGATTCTGAAACAAGAAAAAAATAAAATAAAATAAAATAAAAAATTATTTAAAAAATAGTTATCATAAAGAAAAAATTGTGAATATGAAGAACACATGTAAGAGGAATACCTGACCAAATCTAGAGGTTTTAGGAGAAATTTTGTAACACTTGTCTAACTACCTACCTATTCCTTCATTTATCCATGTAACTGTAGTGCACATCATTTTATATATTAAATGAATAATAAAGTGACATATCCTGGGATTTATTTAAATAAAGTGATATTTAAATGAATAAGAATATAAGTGTATAAGCAGAGATCAATGATATCTAGGACTTAATTTGGTATAGGTGAGTAGAAGCAAAAAATCTCCAGGAACCACCGACAGAATATTCAACCTTGAAAGATATTTTTAGCACTGATCAAAGATAAGGTTTTTGAAAAGTGGCAAATAAAGAAAGGTCATGGAGTAACTATTATGAAACATCCAGATTCAAATCATACTGACTGTTGAAGGATACTGATTTCTGGAATTGTATTAGTTACAAAGGATATTTTAGAGATTTTAGTAATGAACAGTCCTGTTTCAGATTGATGTTTTAAATGAGTATAAGAGTGATTAGAAAGACAGCAGATTGGGCGCTTCATCCCTCATGCTACCAACTGATACACCAAGTTAGCATGAAAATGCCCTCAGCAGGGCTCCAGAGAGCAAGGCAGAGATTCCAGCATGGCAAAGCAGCACAGAAAGAAAAGAGAAAAACAAACATAGTAAAAGACATCCAGGTGATGCACTAGCTCTATCCACGTCATGTCGCCCATTATAGATGCCAAAACCAGCTAGAAGAGTCAAGAATGACTGCAAAATAGGATACCAAGAAAATGATGAAGAAAACAAAAAGAAGAAAAATCTAACAATTTCATTAACTGGCTCTAGGAAATGGAGATCTATACACTTCCTGAAAAGAATTTAAACAAATAACCTTAAAGAAGCTCAATGAAATGTGAGACCACAAACAGACAACTATAAGAAATCAGGAAAGCAGTACATGAGTAAACAAAATCTGGAACTGAAGAATACAGTGACTAAATAGACAAAATACCAAAAGCTCAAATAGCAGGTACAATATAGTGAAGTAGAAGATAAGTCATTGGGAACTATAAAGACAGAAAAGCAATAAGAAAAAAGAATGAAAAGGAATGAAGAAAATATATGGAAATTGTAAGATAATAAAAGTGAATCAATGTGCCATTATGGAAGTTCAAAACAGAAACAAAGCCAAAAGCATAACTAAATAAATCATCGCTGGGAATTTATCAAATCTGGAGAGAGAAATGAACATTAAATTCATGACGCGTGAAGGACCTGCCAAATATTGAACGTAAAGAATTTTGCACTGCTTTTTGAAAGCAGTCAAAAAAAGAAAATAAAAAGCAATTAACTACATGCAAAGAGACCTTCATAAGAATATGAATAATTTTCTGAGAACTGACCATTCATATCAGGAAGAAATAGGAACATATTCAAAGTGATGAGACAAAAGAAAAAGAAAAAGTAAAAAAAAACAACAACAACCTGTTACATCTTGTAAGTAGTATACATGACAAAGATTTCCTTTAAATATGAAAGAAATAGATTGTCAGACCAAAACTGAACTACATGAAAAGGATAGGCCAGGCTCAGTAGCTGGTAGCACTGGATCCATTTGCCTAGAAACATAAGAGGAGATTCTGCAAGTTAAACAGTGGAAGAACAGTGAGTGACATGAGAGTATATAAAATTATAAATTCCACTGATAAAGGAAAATATATAGAACTTTATATACAGAATGCAACTTAATAAGACATTGGTCAAAATAAAGATAAGAAGGCCTGGGGACCTAACTCAATGTGGATTCCATCTCTAGTACCACCAAGAAACAATTGAGTACACAAGGGCCTACATCTGGATTTTCCACTTGGTCTCATTGATATACATGTCTGTTTTTATGCCAGTACTACACTTCTTCACTTACTATTGTAGAAAGCTTGAGTGAGGTAATATAAATTCTATGAATTTCAAACAAATTTTAGAGAAACTTTGCTAATTTTTGCAAAATACAAACTGAGAATTTTAGATTATAGTATGTTTAGAAAAATCCAATACAAATTTGAAGGAAATTCACATTTCAGAATAGTCTTTCAGTTCCAGGATATGAGATGGCTCTTTATTTATCAACTCATTTATGACAAAGATTAGAAGTTTTTGAATTTTTGTATGGAATTCGTATCACATGTATTTCCTACAAAACATAGAAAAACAGGAGAGAAAATATTACATTATATTCCATTTTAGGGCAATTAAAAATGCATTGATCACTCTCTTCAGTAACATTTATAACTTTCATTATACAATTCTCTTACATATTTTGTTATATTTACCTTTAAGCATTTTATACTTTTGAATGTGATTTTAATCAACCATTTTAAATTTTATTCTCTGATAATTTGTAACTTGATCTCATTTTGCCTGAGTAAATTCTTAGTTTCCTAGGTTGGAGTAATTAAATTAAACTCCTTGGAATGCAGCTCAAGAGAGAAAACTATTTGCCACATACTATGTTGTAGCCATGTCTCTTTCAGATTTAAATTACAAAAATCTAACTCTGCTAGTCTAAGTTAAAAAACAAAATAAATGAAATTTATTTACTGCTGCAAGAACCTAGCAGTCCATCTGGCCTCAAGCCAAGTGATGTCATCGCGTCTCGTGCGCTCGTCGCTCCTCAGATCTGCTTGGCAGCCACACTCCATATGGTGCTCTATCTGGCTCTCGGAGGCTCCAGGCTAACCTGCTGGGGAAGGGCTTCTTTCTTGATAGTGCTAGTACAAGATCCAGAATGATGCACTCGGCCATTCTTTTGTTGCTTTTATTAAGCTAATCTTTACATCTCTGGAAACAGAGGAAAAGTTAGAAGTATATATCCCAGCAGAGCAAGGGAGGTAGCTCACAAAGAACAAAAATACAATGATAATTTACAAAAGAAAGGAGAAAGGTTACCAAGAAAGCAACGAAGCAACAAAGCACGACCAAGTAAATCAATACTGTATAACTAAACAAATTTATTCAAAAAAGCAGGTTACAACCAACACGTATGTAATTCTTATCTGCATGAAACTTATTTTTATACTTTTCTGATAAGAGATCTGTTTTTTTTCTCTTCTTTATTCCATGAGAAACCAATATAATGCACTTTCTTCTTAAAGATTAAATTTATCTTTCAAATAAGAAGAAAAATGTTTTGATATATTTTGTCTTTTTCACACCTATATCATATAATGATCTGTGAATAGTTCACATATCTTTAATTTTACTCAAATTTTAAACAATTGCTTTCCATATTTGTGTGACAAATCTATGTGCCCTTCAAATTATGAAGTAGAAACAGCCAGGCCCACTCTTCCTCCAGCTACTGCTACCAGAGGGGTGGCTTAAGTTTCAGGTTATTGAAGAAACTGTAGTTGTTAACTCCAAGCAACAGGGATTTTATCCTAAATGAGTGTAAAAGTACTACATCTTTTACATATAGTATTTGGTATAGATAATAAAAAAAGTAGCACAAAGAAAAAATGGTTTCAAATTTTCAATGCAAAAATACCAACTATGACAAAAATCATTTCTAACATTCAATGTAAGAATACTATCTATGTCCAAAAACACAGATTTAAATTTTCAATTTTACAAAAGAGAAGAAAGGAGTGAAAGACATTTTTAATTTTTTTTCAGGATACATTGAAATAGAACAAAAGAAAATAATTTAACAAATGATTCTCAGTGATTACATGTTAACTCTTCAAGTGGTAAATGATAACTTCTGCTCAGAATTAAGCCAGCTATTATTGTAGGATTTCACATTAGAAACCATGGTAGCTGGAATACAAAGTTACTCCGGCCATATTATTCAAGAGTCAGTCTCATTTTCTTAATGCAGAAAATGGAAACAGCTCTTGATAGCATCATACACTCTGATGCATTGCATATGTAAGGAGCTATAGAGTTTCCATCTCAAATTCTGTGTTTGGGAACTTACAGAAGATTTCTTATTGTTACCCTAAATTTTGAGTTAAAATGACTCTTTTCTTTTTTATTTATTTGGATCATATTTAACTTACAGTGAAAAATTCTAGTTTTCTGTGTAGACTAAACATCATTATATAGGATAACAACATTATATAGCATTCTTTCATGGGTTCATTTCTTCTGAGTTGCCTTTGAATACATTTTTTTTTTTTTATAAAGAACTGGCTCTAGAGAGATAGAAAGATGTTCCTCTGACCTCATTATTTTCTCCTTAGGCAGAAATATCACCTTTCATCACAACAGCCACAGTTTAATCCTATTGCTTTATTTTCTCAGAATTTTCTTCACATTATAGTCAAATACCCTTCTTTCTCAGATAAGGTATTTAAAACAGACTACAAATAAATATAGAAGAATAACAAAGATAACACAGCCACTTATCTGATATGGTTGGGTAGTGTAAACAGAGGACCCTTTAGCTGGATAGATGACCATATCTAAGAGTAATTGAACATCGGTTCATGAATTTTATCATAGCAGATATATTATTACTTTGAGTCCCATAATAACAGATTCACTTCCATGTCATAGTGTAAAGTACAGAAAAGAAGCAAAACTTTCTTCTGTAAGACTCTGAGAATCAGTTTGATAAATAGTTGTTCAATTTTCACTGAAACAATAGTACTGTGAGTCCAGGGTTACCTGATCTCTTTTAAAATAATCTAGTCATTCTTTCAGGATACCTCATAGTCTCTACCTGTCTTCATTTTACATTGACATTCCTGAGGCTTACTTTTCTCCTCAATACAAATAAGAATTTCAGGCACTTAAGTGCTTTTACCATGAGGATACACCAAATCACAGACTGTCAGATAATCTTTCCTCTAGCCAAATTTAGGTGATCAATGGAATATATATATATGAGTCACAGTCTTGCTATGTTTCTATATTGTCAAGGCTGGCTCTGAATTCACTATGTTATGCAGGCTGGCCTAGAACTCACACTGATATTCCTAGAAAAACCTCCAAAGTGCTGGAATTACTAGCATATCTGCACATATTTAAATTTACACAGTAATTTCTATAAATTCTATAATGTATTTTTAAATGATGTATATTAAAAATGGCCAATGCTCTTGGTAATTGCAAGTCTCTCCAATGCATACAATTTAAATACATGGTTATGTAAATTAGTCACGAGTTCTAATAAGTGTCCTATAAACTATTTGTATGGAGCTTGGAATGTGTTTTATGTCATAGTGGTGTTTTAGTTCTAAAACCTGTATACAAAACTATCATTAGCATTTTACTTTTCTGGGATGTTTCTGTGAACTAAGCATCTACAAATATTTACACAGCAATTTTACACAAAGATTGTGTAAAATTTCTTCCCTGAGAGAAATTTCTCAGTTGTAAGATGGAAGCCACATAGCTTGTGTACAATACTGAACTACTGGTGTCCTATTTCTCAACTCCTACTTCGTGGGAAGTGTGAATAAAAGGAGTGACCATGAAGAACTTTTGAACTCTGTTTGGGAAGTCAGTAAGTAAAGGAAAAAATAAAATTGATAATTCTCTGGAAGGGCCTTGAGGCTACTTTCAAATCAAAGGTCATTTGAGTCTGAACATTATGTATAAATACAGACTTGTCAGGGGTAAGGATGCAGAATTTTGTACTTTTTCTTAGTGACAGAACCTATAATCCATATTCATAACCCATTCTTTTATCTTATCTTATCTCTCTCATTTGTGTATTAAATCAACCTTCATCACTGGTAGAACGCAATATACAACACCCACAAACTAAAGGAAAAGAGATTTAAACTTGTCTCCAGCTCTCAGTGGATCTAGGACACAGTCAGCTTGAAGGAAGAACCATTTTGAAGGAGGGAGGTGGTGAAGTGAAGAGCTACTCCATTCATGTAGCCTGGGAGATGAGGAGCCAACTCCAGAGACAAGGGATGAGGGGCCAGAAATAGATGCCATGGCCTCACCTCCAAGGCCTACCCAATGCCTCAGTCAATGCTTGGGTTGATCTCAAAGTCACTAAAATGGAAGCTCCACCCTAGCCACCACACTAAGCACTTTTGGGCAAGACTATATTCTGTCCTCAGTGGTCTCCACAATTTCCACAGCTGCCTCTCATGCATCGAAAACATAAGATAAATATTGGTTAATCAATGCATTGGGAATGGAGAGAAACATAAGATGATGCAACTGCAAGTAGAAGAATTTCAACCATAGAAATTCATTAAAGTTAAGAAGAAAGAAAGTAGTAGGTTTTAGGGAACTCATTTTTGCCTTTAAAAATATGTCTTGTTGCCCCCTTGTCGCTTGTGTGACCAGTCTCCTTATCTTTGTAATATATCCATGTTTCTTTCCTAGCAGAAACAGTTAACATTAGAGTTTCTGTGCCTGAAGCTATTGCAGACATTTTGAATTTTTAAAAATGATTTTTGTTAGTAATTACAAAGGGGAAATATATATGAGGACAGATCCCTCATGCATGTTCATTAATGGAGAGTAGGTCTATTTTGTATATCTGAGATGACCCTATACTCAGAATAATTGTGCAAGATTTAACTGTATTTGAGTGGAATATTCTTGACCTGGGATTAGTAATTATTTTATATTGGTTGTGGGTAAGTGTGAGTAGATCAAAAGAAAAACTGAGATCAATGTCCAGAGTCAGATTTAATAGATCAGTGAGTGCTCTCTAGTTTGAGCAACAGTGTATTTCTGTGCTTGTCTGTGTGTAGACAGGAACTACAGAATGTGAAGGAAATAATCACTATTGCCTCTCATATCCAACTCTTATAGTCTGGCCATCTGAGAGAGCATCTGGACTAATTTCTTTCTTTTTTTTTTAATTTTATTTATTTATTTATTTTCTTGTTTCAGAGCCTTTGTTTATTCACTCATTTTTATGGCCAGCTCAGCCCACCCCAACGGCAGGGCTGGTGCAGCATGTGGTGCCGGGGATCGAACCGCGGTCCCTGAAGCTGCCCAAGCTTCCCCAAGCAGGTGCTTTAGACCACTGAGCCATCTCGCCGGGCCCCTGGACTAATTTCTGTAATAATACACAAGTTCTATATGGAGAAGAAAAGCAGGAGAAAGAAGAAAAATCCAAGGGGCAGGCCAACCTGATAGATAGCAGTGCACTAAAACACCTGATTAGGCAGAACAGAGGCCGAGGTTAGATTCCCGGGCATACCATGTGGGCTCCACCTATGGGGTGCCCTGAAATGGTGATTGAGATTGGGCATGGTGGTATATGTCTGCAATCCCAGTGCTTTGGGATGCTAAATAGGAGCAGAAAAGAAGAGAGAGAGAGAGAGACAGACAGACAGACAGACAGACAGAGACAGAGACAGACAAAGATAGAGACAGAGACAGAGACAGACAAAGATAGAGACAGAGACAGAGACAGAGAGACAGAGAGAGAGAGAGAGAAGAAAGAAATACCTAAGAGGCAGGAAGGAGAGACTAGGAATTCTCATGATCTCCAGGAAGAAAAATCACAGGAAGGATATGAGTAGAATGTAACACACTATGCCCAATGAAAATTGGTAATGTGCTTTCAGTGTACATAGTGTGAGATCTTCAGTCAAAAGCTCTGTGGTGTTAACCATGACAAGTTATTAAACTCTGTCATCTCTAGGCTCTGTAAGACAAAACGTCTCTTCCAAATTAATTACCACCTGGTTCTATCAGATTATACCTTTCCTTAATAGAATGGTGGTCCCAAGGGGCTGGGGAGATAGTTCTGTGGCACACATGCCTGCCTGGCAAGTGCAAGGTCGTGAGTTCAAACTCCGGTCCCGCAAAAAAAATAAATGATAGAATGGTGGTCCCCTTATATGAAGATCCAGGAAAAAAATGAATAAAAGGAGGACATGTGTATAACTTTTATCGCTTTGTCTTAATGTTTCTTCATGTAACTTTATAACAGTATATGAATACAGTGAGAACCTTTGAAAAGTTGAGAGTAGAGAGAGTTGGAACAGTAAGTTTAGTTTAACACCATAGCAAAAAAAAAAAAAAGGTAATTGAAACAAAAAATATTCAATAACTGAAAAACCAACTTCTGATACATAGGCTTATGAAAATGTGTACCTCCATATTCTTAGGTTTTCTCCCTGATGACTGACCTACCCAGCATCTGGAGTGTTATCCAATGTTTTGTTATCTCTGTCTTTCTGCCTTTTATCTTTCACTATATCCCCAAATTCTTGCTAATTTCCTTTACAGTGGCATAGGAATCTTTTTATTGCTTACAAGAAGACAATTTTAACACTATTCCCATGCCCCACAGAGCTGAAAAAGGATGCTTCTTAAGCTAAAATCATAGTTACTCTGGTTCTCTTTGTTACAATAATTGAAGGAAATATTTATGCTTTAATATATTCGTAAGATATTATCAAACACTGAGTGCTAGATATTATGGTGAGCACTTCAGATAGAAAAGCTGAAGACGAGATCAACATTGACCTAAAAGTTATACTTTAAAATAAGGGAAAAGAAGGACAAGTAATGGATTAGTGTACAATGTGTGAGTAGTATAAATATCGACTAGGCATTAGATCACTGGGGACATTTAGTGAGCATCATATTTGGCTTCCTGGGGGAGATAACAATGGAGCTATATCTAAAAGGGAAGGAAGACTTAGCTTGGGAAGAAAAAAGGATGGCTGAGGTTCAGATGGGCAAAACATACTCTAGGTAGAGCAGTAAGTTTAGTCTTCTAAGGCATTCAATTTGGGAAAAAGGAATCAAAGTGAAAGAAACTACAGTGATAGACAGGGTTGATGGTGTTCTTCTCTTTAACATTGAGTAACTTGAGGTTTGTACAGGAAATATTATATATATATATATATATATATATATATATATATATATACATATACATATATATTTGAATAGATATATTGGTTGGATCTAGTCAGTGAAAAAGATGAACAGTAGTCAGGAGAATTATCCAGTACTTAAGCTAGACTGTGACAGCAAAGAAAGAAATGGTAGGAGTTGGGTGAGGCTATTATTTAGAAGATAAAATTTAGAAGACAATTAAATGACCTCAGTTTTTTTTTTTAGAAAAATAATGCACCTTATAATAAAGATTGTTTGCGGTAATGACTGACAATAGTTCTATTATGAGACAAGGTCCTTCCAGATCCTTGGATAAAATTAAATTTCAATCAATCATTAGGATACAGGTTAATTATTCCTTTTTGAGAAAGGCTGGCAGGTATCCTTTTTTAAAAAAAATATTTTCCACAGTTGTTTTTGAAATCTTCCCAGGATAAAATCGTTACTTGATGTATTGGCCAGTATTTAGCATAGGATGCATCAATATATCTAATCACCATAAATACACTATTAAGACAAGATTGCTGCTTATCTTCATTGGCTAACAGATAATCAAGCTCGTAGTGTTGTTTAATCTATTAGCATTAACAAGGTAAAGGTAGGTTTTATCAATACTGACACTTGTTCAGTCCCTGGAAAATAAGAATTTACAATCCCAATTTTCACTTTCTCACCAGGAGTGGTTTGTGAATCTTAATTGTTTCAAAAAAATTTCAGTTAGGTTATACTCTAAAATTTATTGACATTATTTCAACATGTTCATAGTGTACAGTCTTACTGCTCAAGAACTCAAAGGCCAGGTTGTAGACAAGCACCTGTGTAACCTAGGAGATGAGGTAAGATACAGAATCTCAGGTCTAGCCTCAAACATACTGATTCATGATCTGAATTTTAGCATCTCCAGATGATTTATCTGGGCATTAAATTTTGAGGAGCACTTAACTAGGGCTTTGAGTTGTATAAATATTAGAATTAAGTTTGAAATTTCCAGCTACAGGCAATGTCACAGAAACTGAATCAAAATAAAATATATACTTGAAAACAGTGGTACATTCTGGGAAAAAGTTGAAAGCCTGAAGAGCAGTTATGAGCACAGAAATATTGGGATAATGAGACACCTGTTGTTGAAGAGAGCTATGCAGAGCAACTCTGCACTCTACACAGTTTTACTGTAAAGATACTTATCCGGTAAACAAAATGATCTGGCAAATAAGGCTAAAGCCAAAAGAGAAACATCACAAAAAGGTGAGGATGTTAACAGGACTCTAAAACTGTGTCTTCCAGGGCTTTAACACATGCAAAAGTAATAAAAGCACTTCTGAAGAGACGGTGCTCCAACCTTATGGATGTTAAACATAGAAAACTAGAGGATTTCTTTTTTTTTTTTTTTTTTTTTTTTTTTTGCGGGACCGGAATTTGAACTCATGACCTTGCACTTGCCAGCAGGCATTTGTACCATGGAGCTATCTCCCCAGCCCCAGTCCCTCTGTTTGTCTAGGTAGTCTGCCTTTAAATGTCAGCCATTTTCCTTTTTTTACTTTTTTCCTTAAGATTTATATGTGTCAGATACGCTTAATTTAGAAATGCATTATTTTATTATGTTGCATTTTCCTTTATTTTTAAAATACTGTTTACACTTTCAATTAAAATGGGCAAAATCGAGTTACGTTAAAGGTCTTGTAAAAAAAAGAAATTACAAAAATACTGAACATTAAAGAGTCATAGATGAAGGAATCCACTTAAACGCCATATAAGTCATGTCATCTTGATACCCTTGGCTCGATTACTAAACATATCCACAGGACTTAAAACTCTAAAGTGAGAGGCTGACAGGACCCAGTACAGATTTAAACTACAATCATGAAAGGGTTGGCAGAATTCATTAATATTTTCTATACTTTTTTTTTTACTATCTGGATGTATTTTTTTTATTTTAAAGAAAAAAGAACAATAAGAAAGATACAGAATTTCAAAGCAAGATGTTAGAAGATTAATAATGGTTATCATATTGCATATTACTGTCTGCAAAGTAGTTACTCAGATTACCAAATATAAACATGCAAAATTGATCAAACAATATAAACACTATCTTTTAAAGTTAATGGAAATTGATATTACAATTATTATATATATTTTTTCCCTTTGAACAGTTTTTTCCCTTTCACAATATCTATCATATCTTTCTGCATTTCGTTTTTGTTGGTTTCTTTATCTTGTTACTACTTTGCCTTACTTTTCTAGCTTTTCTAGCTTCTTTGAATAGAAATTTGTCTTTATTTATGTTCCAGATTTATAATTTCATTTCATTTCATTATGGTAGCAGAGCATGCTCTGTATGATATTGGTTCATTTAAGTTAACAGAGCTATATATCATGATCCAGGATCAATGCGCATATGCTCAATCTTGATAAATGTACCCTGTACACTGGGTAAGAATATCTATTTTGAAGCCATTAAATAGAATTTTGCATGAGGATCTATGTAGTCAAAATGGCTATCCACTCCATTCTTTTACATCTTAACAGATTTTTGTCCAATACTTCAGCAGTTTTTGAAATCAAAGGATCAAAATCTCTACCTATTCGGGGGAAACTATGGTCCAACTCTGCCAATATATGCATTTAGGACAGGATCTACCAGGTGTGCAGGGTCTCAATACATAGATAGGATTCATAGTGTTTCTCCTGTTTTCACCCTCCCAAGGCTGAAATTACAGGTGCGCACCACCACACTCAGTCTCAGTCATTACTTTCAATCTATCTATTGTTTGTATTTACAGTGTGTCTCATGTACATAGGACATAATCATATATTTTAATTATAATTCCTAATTCCTGAATAGATATTTTCCACTATTTTTTTTTTTCATTTTAGTTCGTCAGTACATGTGAGTACTACGTAATGTTTACATTCATCCAAGGAAGTTGGCCTATCTTAAAAGTTAACAGATCTTAATTTTTCTTTCATCCCCTTTCTTTTCCCTCCTTTCAGCTTCTTTTCTAAGCTATCTTGTTTAAGACATGCATTAGGAAAATCAGTTCCACCAGGCAAGAAGAAAAACAGATGCTTCCGGGAAGGAAGTGCCAGCCCTGGCTGCTTCTCTGTGGACTGCTTTCCGTCTGTCCTCATTGGAATGTAAGGAATATCTTGGTGATATAAATCAATATATGTAACAACACCAAATTTGCAGCTTATTTTTATTAATCAAATATGTTACCCACTAACTTTCAGGGTTTTTTGTTTGTTTTCTGTGCAGCCTAATGATATGTCATAGGTTTTCAAGGATGTTTGCTTATGTATTTCCAATGTGTCTTCCTCTGTTCTATGGTTTAGTCAATGTTATGTGATCTCACTTCATGTTTTCCACATCTTTGTGCCAGTTTCAGACTATGACCATTGTGTATCTCTAAGTTTTCATGTTAATTGTTTTTCTTCATGATTCAGAATTTTATTTGATTCTTTTAGAACTTTTGTTACTCTATTATTATTATCTTTTTATTTTTATTCCTTTCTCTTTTTCTTGTATGCATTCTTTACAGATGTTTGTTTTTGCACTTACCATTGGTCTTTCATGAGGCAATGGATAACTGTAGTAGTCCGTGTTTAAATATAGTCTATTGGACAATTTAGTTATACATAAAGGTCATGTTTATCATAGGGAATTTGGACCTTGTTGGAAGAACCCAAAGTACAACTAATTTCTTTGTTAAGAAAGCATTTTTACACCTGCCTTTGGACTGGGGTAGTATCACAATCTGAAAGTGAAAAGATAAATTATTTTTCTTTTTGCTTTTTTGTTTTGCTTTTGGCAGCTAATTCACTCTGTCAAGTGATTGAAGAGAATGAAGCATAAAGAAATTACTTTATGTGAAGAGCAAAAGCAGAGGACCTTTCACTTTAAGCTAGGCCGAGACAGGAATGTACTTTAAAGCAGATTGGTGAAGGTGTTACAGATTCAAAGTCAAAAGAGGAAGTAAATAAGTCCTCCCACATCAGTGTGGAAGCGTAAGCTATGATTTCTTTGAGAGCAAGACCAGTATAGATCCAATAGGTAGGAGTCAGTTTAGAAGGGGTAACAATTAAGCAAGTTTACACTGCAGCACTTGACACTGGAACAATAGGCATACACAGTGTGTTCTGGTTTTTCTAGACTTGTGTGCGATGAATCAGTTTTCCCTGCACTTGAATTTTTCTATAAGTATTATGAAATAATTTTGAAAAATACATAAACTGTGCAACATTAGACACTTTCATGTTACTAATCTTTCTATTCTCTGCATCTGAGACAACATCTAATCCGACTGAAAGTAAGGATGAAGAAAACCACAATAGTCATAATACAAGGGAGAGACAAAAAATGGATGGAAAATTCAGGCTTCACCTTTTTTTGCAAGAAAACCATTACATTTTTGGTCAAAGTTTCAGTAATATACATTTAGAATTCCTGTTGGAAATCATTAAGTATTTTATTCTAATAATACATTTATTCACTAGTACAATGAAAGTAAATTATTCAAAGGCAGATTTCTCCAGTTATTTGTTCAGGTACTTGAATTGCAGAAAATTTGCAGACATATTTTCTGTGAATATTACCCACTTCAAAATCAGCTGCCAATTTCCACTTTCAAAATAAAGGCATCAAGTTTTCAGAAAAAAATGTTTTCTAGTTGACTTAGCTCAAATATTTGAATTTGTATCATTGTTAGCTTATTTTTAAGCTTTGAGTTGACTCGTAATAGCTTGTAAGTGAATGAAGTCTATGGATGAAGAACAAGAACTGAAATAATATACTGATTTTAAAACATTAGCTTTCAAACCACTACATTTTCCCTCTCTTTATAAAGAATCACTGGAGCAGATATTCTTCTTCTACTCCTGGCAGATAGAAATGTGTCTTTCTTTGGAAAGACTGGGAAATACTCAGACTCATGGAGTATAATTGGAACTGTAATGTAAGACTGCAATGTGTTATACAACAAGATCTGCTTGGCGTTAGATCCATAAAAGAGGAGAATGAATGGAGATTCCAACATAGCTGGGGTTATTTTTGGCGCCATTATTGTGAACGGTCAATTTGAGAGTGTTACACATTATTTTAAGCCTGTCCATTTCTTTATTTAATGATGATAAAACTGACTTTACTAAGTTACTTAAAGAAATAAGCAAGATACAAATATAACAACCATTGGCCATATCATTATTTGGCAAATGTTTGCTGGTATTTTCTTTTTGTAAAGAAAAGCAAACTCAGTTTGGTGGTTTTATTCTGGGAATTGAGTGTAATATCTTAGACACCAAGCTTGTTCACACATAAAACTGAGATGGTATTATAAACTACTCTGAGACTGTCAATTAAAAATATTTTAGTATAATTTCTAAATGAGAGAAACAATTATACTATCTCTAGAGATGTCCTAATATGCTACTGTAATAAAAAAAACTAATGATAATAACTAAGTTAATGCTTATTTACATTCTTTATAAATGTTTTATATACTTTAATTCATTTTAATTGAGAACTATGTGAGAGAAAACTATCCTATCTACTAAGAATAGAACTTAAAAAGCTACGTAGGTGATATGTTTAATTTCAGGTTTTCTATCTGCTTATAGGAGGAAAATTTCTGATAATGGAAGAGCCAGTTTAATTTCACAAACTGCAAAAATTGAACATGAATTTACCAATGGATTAATCCATTATCAACTATAGTACTTCCATGATCCAATTACCATGAAAAGATCCATCTATGAATACATTATAACTTTTTTAGGGCATTTTAGATCTAACTTGTTACAATGCACAACTACAGCACTGTTTTTCAAGGTCAGGTTCACATTACCAAAATTGTCTATGGAGCTTATTAAAAATGCTGATTCTTCTTGACGTTCTCAAATCTCTGGGATCATCTCCACTTCTGATAGCGACATATGGGATCACTATTCTGATTCTCTGGGATGCTTATTAGCCATGAGTTTAAGAGATAATCCAGACCTATGTGGAAGACATATTTATTTATTTATTTATTTATTTATTTATTTATTTATGTTTTAGTTTTATTTTTCTATAATTAATTTTTTATATTTATTTTATTTTATTACTTTTAATAAGAAATAAAAATGTGACCTTTTCAAAACATGTTAGTAGTACTTTTGCAATAATTGATACAATGCATATTGTTGTCCTCGGACTAGTTATTTAGAGCACAGGATGAAGGCATGATAATTTTTCTAATCATTATTGGTACCAAAATTTCTTCCATTCAACTAAGAGAAAGTAAATGCATACTTAGTCCAATATTCTATAATCATAGTGGGTTATTGGCAGAACTGGCAATGTCAGAAGCTGTTGATTAAAGCCTTTTACAGCTCAGCACACTAATCAAGCTGTGCTTTTTATGCCTTGTGGTTAAACTTTTCTCCTGGGTGGTTAAGGCCAAGTTAAAGTAAGACCTGTATAACAGAAGATGAAACTTTTGTATTTCCCAAGGTCAGTCAAATCCCTTCAGGATTTACCTTGAAACCATGTACAGTGCTTTGAAGAACTGTTGTCAGTGTAAGCTGTCTGAATGAATCATGGCCATTGCGTAATCAGTTTGCTCTCTGTGAAAGCCTGAGAGAATGTTTTCTCTCTAGGTGACTCTCCTTAGGTACATTATACATCATCAGTCCCCTTCCTCTGTGGCCCCAAGATCTCCTTGAACAGAAAATTGGGGACACTGCTGAGTTATAACATGTTACAGCACAGGTTCTCTTATGTCCTGAGTCCTCATTGACCTTGAAGGTCTAGGGCCAAAATATTAGTTATCCTTGAAACCTTTCTTTTTCTCCAATTTTTGGTCTATAAACTTATGTTCTTAACCCTCCAGAAGAGAAGCTCAGTGATACTATTACTCTATAACGTAGGTACTTGAGCACAACATCACTGTCTTTCTGAATAGTAAACATCTTGGATTTCACTTGGAATCGGTATTTCCTATCAGTCTTTGATATTCTAATAAATCCCTATAGAATGTGACAAAAGCACTTACACATTTTTACACAGAAATAGAAATCTAAGCATATACAAAATTATAACCAGTCAATCCTATGGCATTTTTCCTTGTCTTGTACTCTCTTTTAGTACCTGTTTTGTTTTCTTGTAAAATAACCATTTACTTGAGAAAGAGAGTACAGCAATAACTGAAATTGCATTAGAAGTAGCACACACCTAAAAGACCAGAAGGACAGGCATTCCAAGCATCGTTTTAGTGTTACACATTCCTATCCTCAGCGTGAAAAACCTGTTGGAGGTTCTTCACACCATTGTTTAATTCATCCTGTGTATGTAAGTGCATAATTTTGCTCTTGCCATGTTTCTTATTTTTTCTGCTTGTAGTCTCTTCTTTGTGTAACCTTTAATTTTTGATTTCCATTCAGCTGTGTTATAACCTTTCCATTTTTGTTTCCTCTTTTCAGTTCTTACACTAGGGAGGCTAAATGATATTTATACATGTAGGTTTGGTTTACTTCACTTATGAGTACATCGTCAAGATACATTCACTTATATATGACATCTCGTTTATCATTCTTTATAGCTCAGTAATTTTCTATTGTAAAAAATACTACATCTTTTTTAATCATTCTTTAAATGATGGGTATTTTGGTAGTTTCTAAGTTTTGGCTATCACTAATTGTGCTGCTATAAACATAGGTGCACAGATATCACTATGATATGAGGTTTTCAGTTCTTTTCGGAAAATTCCCTATAGGGGCATAGCTGCTTGAATGGCATTTCCAGTTCTAGTTTTATAAGTAGTTTCCACACTGCTTTCCATAATGGTTTCACCAGTCTGCACTTCCTCCAGCAGTGGAGAAGGGTTTCTTTATCCTCACAGTCTCTCCAACATTTGTTCTTGGTTCATTTCCTTATGATAGCCATTCTTTCTGAAGTGAGATGGTATCTAAGTGTTGCTTTAATTTGCAATTCATGAATGGCTAGCTATATGGAACATTTCTTCAGGTATGTATGGGCTTATTGAATTTCTTTCTCTGAGAAGTGTGTGTTCATCACAGATGCCCATTTCTTGATTGGGTCTTTGAATATTGGGATCCCACTGTTTTTTTAATTCTTTATAAATTCTAGATCGAAGACCTTTTTCTGAATACTTATTAGTTTTTTTTTTTTTTAATTTGTGGGTTGTCCTTTCACTCTGCCAATGATTTCTTTTCACATACAAAAACTTCTCAGCCAGAGGAGGTCCCAGTTGTTGATTTTTTGAAGTGTTAAACGTGCATTTTAATTTTTGTCCATGAATTGTTTGCCTATTCCAATGTCTTCAAGATTTCCTCACATTTTCTATTCCAGGAGATTTAGTGTTTATCTTTCAATATTTAGATCTTTAATGCATTCTGAGTTTAGTTTAGTGCATGTTGATAGACCTGGGTCAAGTTTTAGTTTTCGGCATGTGGAGAGCCAGTTTTTCCAGAAGCACCATTTGTTAAAGGCTATATTTCCTTCAGTAAACATGTTTGGCCTCTTGGTTAAAGATAGGGGCTGGGGAAATAGCTCAAGAGCACAAGGTCTGTCTGGCAAGTGCAAAGTTCTGAGAACTTTTTCTGTTTCCGAGAAAAAAAAAAGAAAGAAAGAAAAGGTGGCTGAATGTGTTTTTATTTGCTTCTTCATCTTCTAATATGTTCCATCTATCCTCAGGTCTATTTTTTTTTTTTTTTTTTTTTTTGCCAGTATCATGTTGATGTTATCACTGTAGCCTATCACTGTAGTATAACCTTAGGCAGGGAACTGTAATGCCTCCTGCCTTGTCTTTGTTGATCAAGATTGCATTTGCTATTCTAGGTCTTTTCTGGTTCCAAATAAATTTTAGGAATTATTTCTCTAGATTTGTCAGGTATGTTAGTGGCATTTTTGACTGGAGTTGCATTAAATCTGTGAATAATTATGGGAGTGTGAACATTCTCACAATGTTGGTTCTTCCTGTCCAGGAGCAGGTAATATCAATCCGTTTTCTGAAATCCTCTAGAATCTGTTTTTATCAGAGCTCTGTAGTTTTCATTGAATAGACCTTTTACTTCTTTAGTTAGATTATACTCTAAGTAATTCATTTTCCAAAGTGCTATTTTAAGAGTTGTTTCCCTCTCAGTGTGTTTGTTCTCTGTGTAGAGGAATGTTATTGACTTTTGTGGGTTGACCTTGCATCCTCCTATGCTACAGAATTTGCATATTAACCCTAATGGTTTGTTGTTGGAGTTTTTTGGGGTCTTCCAAGTAGACTATCATGTCATCTGCAAATAATGATAGCTTAACTTCTTCTTTACCTATCCCTTTTCCTTTTATTTTGCTCTCTTGTCTAATGATTATAGCTAATGGTTTCAGAGCTATATTGAATAGGAGTGGTGATAGAGGATATCCATCCACGTATTGTAGCAGATCTGGGAGTAAAAGATTTCAGAGTTTCCCCATTCAGAGTTATGTTAGCTGTTGGATTGTCATAGATGGCTTTTATCGAATTGAGGTAGAAGTCATCTGTTCCAACTGTCTGTAGAACTTTTGACATGGTTGAGTGTTAGACTTTGTCAAAAGACATTTTTGGGGGCCAGTTGAGATGATCATGTGATATATATATATATATATATATATATATATATATATATATATATTACATTTATAAATTTGCATATGTTGAACCATCCTTGCATTCCTGAGATAAATCCTACCGGGTCATGATGAATAATCTTGTTAATGATTTGTTGTATTCTATTTGCTAGGATTCTTTTGAGAATTTTTGCATCTATGTTCATGAGAGAGACTGGTACGTAGTTCTCATTTTTACTTGCATCTTTCTCTGGTTTTGATATCAGTATAATACTTGCCTCTGGTAATATTTTTAGGGGGATTACTTCCCATTCAATTTAATTGAAAAGTTTGAGGAGTATTGGTATTGTATCTTCTGTAAGTTTCTTATAGACTTTGGTTGTGAATCCATCAGGACCTGGATTTTTCTTTGTCGGCGGGTTTTTTACTACATTTTATATTTTATTGGCTGTTATTGAGTTATTGAGAGTTCTTATATATTCTTGATTCAGTTTTGGTAAAGTGTACTTTTTCTAGGAATCTGTACATTTCATCTGTGCCTTCAATTCTGTGAGAATAAAAATTTTCAAAGTTTTATTGATGATCTTCTTCATCTCCACTGGGTCTGTGGTAATGTCATAGTTTTCACTCCTTATTACTTGAATTTGAAATTTTTCTTTCCTCTTTCTGTTGAGGTTAGCTAGGGGTTAATCAATTTTCTTTAATTTTTCAAATAATATGATTCAATAATTCTTTGTATTATTTTCTTTGTCTTGATTGAATTAATATCTGCTCTAATATTTATAATTTCTTCCCGTCTTTGGGTTTGAATTTAGTTTGCTCTTCCTTTTCTAGATGATCTAGGTGCTGCATTAGAGCATTTGTTTGTTTCCATTCTATTTTCTTAATGTGTGAATTCAGAGCTATAAATTTCCCTTTAAGAATTGCATTCATTAGTTGGAGTTGTTGCTCTCTGCTATCCTGTTTGGTTGGCTACCTCTGCCACCATTTTGTTGCTGTTCCACTGCATGGATGCTCTCTGCCCTGTTCCACTCAGCCTTGGGCCAGCCAAATATGGACTGAAACCTCTGTAAACTACATTTAGAAATCCAAGGATGTACAAAATTATAGCCGGTTGATTCCAGCCGGCCCGCCAGACGTCCCGGTCTGCTCGCCTGAACATTCTGGCCCGCCTGCCAGACGTCTCCTGCCCGCTCGCCTGAGGTCTCCAACCCACTTGTGTGAGTATTCCGGCCCCACCCACCATGTTAGACCTACTCTGGCCCACTGTGAAAGCAGCCGACCCAGAAGCTAGGCCCAACATGTGACTCAGATCTTCAGTCAGATACAAGCATAGCCTATCCAGCATCAGGCCCACCATCTGAGTCAGACCTCAGGTTCGATGCAAGCTTAACCCACCCAGCAGCGAGGCCCACCAGTCCTGCAGGACACTGCTATACAGAATGATACAGACAAGGAGCAAAATGCAATCTCAGGTCCCGAACCCACCTGTAACAGATACAAGAGACACTACCCTACAAGAAAATGAGAATCATACAGATGAAATCTCGAATAGATAGCTTTTGAGGTAGACAGACAAGTGCAGAAACATATAGAGCAACTCAGATCAGAGATAACATGTCAAGTAAAAAAAGAAATGTATGAAAAAATATACTCTGAAGTGGAAAAACAACTGCAGAAATGTATAGAGAAAACCAGGGAAAAAATAACCACTGAAGTTAAAAAAAAGACATGTCTAAATTAATAGCATCTAAAGTAGAGGAACAACTACAGAAAGGCAGAGAGGAGAAAAGAGCAGAAATAATCTCTGAATCAGAGAGAGAGAGAGAGGATAACTATCTTGATAGACTTTACTATTAAAGAAGATATTAATAAAAAAATTAGAGCAGAATAGTGATGGACTGTCTGAGTGAACAATATAAGAAAGAAATAGATCGCATGAAACAGTTTCAAAGATATATATACAAGAAAATAAAATCTCAATCAAAAGCTGGCAAAACCATATGAACCAAAGTGAAGTTAGAATCTCAGATCTTGAAGACATGGTCGCAGCTAGTGAAAAGATAAGAAAGGATCTCTTAAAAACAACTAGGATGCAGGAAAAAATAATCCAACACCTGAAAGATGATGCAAAAATGAACAATGTGAGATTAATAGGAATCAAACAGAAAGAAGAAGTTAATACAAAGGATATAAAAAGAATATGGGCAGAAGTAATAGCAAAAAAGTTCCCAAATATGAAAAAAACAATTGAACATACAGCTAACTGAAGCATACAGAACCTCAAATAACATCAACCCAACTAAAAACATATCCAGACATATAATAATCAAGATTCTAGAAATTCAGCAGAAGAATAGTATACTAAAAGCTGCTAGAGAAAAGAAACAGATCACATTTAAAGGAAAACCCATCAGAAAAACAGCAGATTTCTCTTCATAAACCATGAAGTCAAGAAGAGCATGGAGCAGAGTGCTTCAAGTCCTCCATGAAAACAAATTTCAGCTCAGACTGCTATACCCTGCAAAACTCTCTTTTAGGTATGAGGTAGAAGTGAAATACTTCCATGACAAGGAACAACTAAAGCATTTCATGAAGTCAAAACCAACCCTACACAGCATACTAAAAAATATTTTAGAGAGGGATCAAAACGACTCAAACTCAAGAAGTGAAAACAGAAAGATCCCACAAAATAGGCTAATGAATTAAACACAGGCGAAAAAGAGGTAAACAGTAGTAAGTAAACATCATGTCAATCATAAGTCACCATATTTCAATTATAACCATCAATGTAAATGGACTCAATTCTCTAATTAAAAGAAATAGATTGGCAGAGTGGATATGCTGTATACAAGAAACGCACTTAACTCATAAAGAAACTGATAGGCTAAAAGTGAAAGGATGGAAAACAGTACTACATGCTCCAGCACCTAAAAAAAAAAAAAAAAGCAGAGGTAGCGATCCTGTTTGAAGACAGTCTAAACTTCAAACCAAGATTGATCAAACGAAATAAAGAAGGCCACTACATATTGGTTAGGGGAAAACTTCAAGAGATGAAGAGGTGACACTCATACATATGTATGCACCCAACACAGGAGCAGCAAACCTTAACGGACATGAAAAATCTAATATCCAATATTACAACCTTAACAGGAGAACTTAACACCTTCTTATCTGAAAAAGATAGATCAAGAAGACAAAAACTTAGCAAAGAAGTAGCAGAACTGAACCAGAACTTGAAACAACTGGAATTAGTGGAGATACACAGTGTTCCACCCAATTACTTCAGAATACACATTTTTTTCAGCTGTGCATGGGACATTTTCTAAAATAGACCACATATTAGTACATAGGCCATGCCTAGGTATATGCAAGGAAACAGAAATTATCCCATGCATATTATCTGACCACAGTGCAATGAAATTGGAAATAAATGACAACATAAACCATAAGAAACCCAGAAATACATGGAAATTAAACAACACTCTTGTCAACAACTAGTGGGTTTAATTGTTTGATCAATCTTATATACCTATATGTATTAATCTAAACTGATTTGATGATGAAAATATGTAATATAACCATTGTTAAATTTACACAATAAAAAATATAAAAAAAAACAACAACTAGTGGGTTACAGATAAAATTAAACAATATCTTGAATTTAATGAAAATTCAAACACAACCTACCAGAATTTATGGGACGCAATGAAAACATTTCTTACAGGGAAATTTATAGTGCTGAACTCACACATTAAGAAAACAGAACGGGAACAAATAAATACTTTCCTGGAGCGCCTCAATTGACTAGAAATAGAAGAGCAAATGAAATCGAAAGCCCAAAGACAGGAGGAAATTATAAAGATTAGAGCAGAAATTAATTCAATTGAGACAAAGAAAACAATACAAAAAATTAACGAATCCAAAAGCTGGTTCTTTGAAAGATTAAACAAAATTGATAAGCCCCTAGCTAACCTCATCAAAAAGAGGAAGAAAAAAGGGTTCAAATTCAAGCAATAAGGAATGAAAAGGGTGAAATTACTACAGACAGAGCAGAGATTCAGAGGATCATAAATAACTACTTTGAGAATCTTTACTCTCACAGAATTGAAGACATAGATGAAATGGACAGATTCCTAGAAAAGTACAAATTACCAAAACTGAATCAAGAAGATATTAGAATTCTCAATAACCCATAACAGCCAATGAACCCAATAACAGCCAATGAAATACAAAATGTAACAAAAAGCCTATCGACAAAGAAAAGTCCCAAATTTGACGGATACACGACTGAATTCTACAAGAAATTTAAAGAAGACATAACCCCAATACTCCTCCAACTCTTCAATGAAATTGAAAAGGAAGCAATCCTTCCAAAATCATTCCTAGAGGCAAGTATTACACTGATACCAAAATCAGAGAGAGATGCACCTAAAAAAGAAAACTACAGGTCAATTTATGTGATGAACATCCTCAAAAAATTCTCTCCAATAGAATACAACTAATCATCAAGAAGATTATACACCATGACCAGGTAGGATTCATCCCAGGGATGCAAGGATGGTTCAATATATGAAAATATATAAATGCAATACACTATATCAATAGAGCCAAATCCAAAAATCACACGATCATCTCAATTGATGCAGAAAAGGCCGTTGACAAAGCCCAACACTCATTCATGTTCCAAGTCCTAGAGAACATTGAATAGAAGGCCTCTACCTCAACCTGATAAAAGCCATCTACAACAATCCAACAGTTAACAATTCTAAATGGGGAAAAACTGAAGTCTTTTACTCTCAAATCTGGCACAAGACAAGGATGTCCTCTATCACCACTACTATTCAATATAGTTCTGGAATCATTGGCTACAGCCATTAGACAAGAAAGAGAAATAAAAGGAATAAGAATAGGTAAAGAAGAAGTAAAACTATCACTATTTACAGATGACATGATAATCCACTTGGAAGACTCAAAGAACTCCACCAAGAAACTACTGGAATTAATATACAAATTCAGTAGCATAGCAGGTTACAATGTCATCATACAAAGGTCAATGGCATTCCTCTACACAGATAACAAACACACTGACAGAGAAATTAGAGAAGCAGTACCTTTTATGATAGCACCAAAGAAAAAAAATACTTAGGGATTAACCTAACTAAAGAAGTAGAAGACCTTTTCAATGAAAACTACATTATTCTGAAAAAAAGAGATCCTAGAAGATTTTAGAAAATGGAAAGATATTCCCTGCTCCTGGATAGGAAGAGCTAACATTGTCAAAATGGCCATACTCCCAAAATTGCTATAGAGATTTAATGCAATTCCTATCCAAATATCATCAACACACCTCACAGACCTGGAGAAATCATTGCTAAAATTTATTTGGAACCAAAAAAGACCCAGAATTGCAAAGACATTTCTGGGCAACAAATGTAGGGCAGGAGGCATTACAATAACTGACCGAAAGTTATATTACAAAGCTACAGTAATAAAACCAGCATGGTATTGGCAAAAGAATAGACATGAGGATCAGTGGAATAGATTAGAAGATGCAGAAGCAAATACAAACACCCTCAGCCACCTTATTTTTGACAAAGGGGGCAAACATGTTTACTGGAAGAAAGATAGTCTCTTTAACAAATGGTGCTGGAAAAACTGGCTCTCTACATGCCGAAAACTAAAACTTGATCCTAGTCTATCACCATGCACTAAGCTAAAGTCAAAATGGAGTAAAGATTTAAATATTAAAAGAGAAACATTAAACCTCCTGGAAGAGAAAGTGGGAGGAAATCTTGAAGACATCGGAGTAGGCAAAAAGTTCATGGACAGAAATCAAATTGCACATTTAACAGTTGAAAGCATCAACAAATGGGACCTCCTCCGGCTAAGAAATTGTTGTACATCAAAGGAAATTACCAACAGAGTGAAAAGACAACCCACAAATTTTGATAAGATTTTAACTTATAAGTACTCAGATAAAGGTCTTCTGTCTAGAATCTACAAAGAACTAAAAACCATTAGGGTTCCCAAATTCAAAGACCCAATCCAGAAATGGGCATCTAAGATGAACACACACTTCTCAGAGAAAGAAATTCAGCAAGCCTATATATATATATATATATATATATATATATATATATATATATATATATATATATATATATATATATTTTTTTTTTTTTTTGTCTTTTTGAGACAGGGTCTTGCTATGCAGTTGAGGCTGGTCCTGAGCTCACTTTTGTAGCCCAGGCTGGTCTCAAACTCGCACCAATCCTCCTGCCTCAGCCTCCCGAGTGCTGGGATTACAGGTGTGCGCCACCACGCCCGGCAGCAAGCCTATAAATACATGAAGAAATGCTCCACATCGCTAGCCATTCATAAAATGCAAATCAAAACAACACTTAGATACCATCTCACCCCAGAAAGAATGGCTATCATAAAGAAGTCAATCAGCAACAAATGCTGGAGAGGCTGTGGGGAAAGACGAACCCTTCTCCACTGCTTGTGGCAATGCAGATTGGTGCAACCATTATGGAAAGCAATGTGGAGAATCTGTAAAAAACTAGAATTGGAGATCCCATTCAATCCAACTATTCTCCTACTGGGAATTTTTCCAGAAGAACTGAAAATATCATACCATAGCAATATCTGTGTACCTATGTTTATAGCAGCTCAATTTGTAATAGCTAAATCTTGGAAACAACCAAAATGCCCATCATTTGAAGAATGGCTGAAGACAATGTGGTATTTTTATACCGTGGAATATTACTCAGCTATGAAGAATGATAAGCTTCATTCTTTATATATGAATGCTTCATATATAAATGCATGTATACTGAACATATACTTATTAATGAAATAAACCAGACCTACATGTGTAAATATCATATAGTCTCCCTAATGTAAGAACTCTAAATGTTTTTCTTTCCTTACCAATATAAAGTGGAAGGTGTGTCATATCCCCACCTTGTGCTCTGTGTAACTATTGTGAGGACAATATGCAGTGTGCCAACTGTTAAAAAAAAGGTCATGTTTATTGAAAGTGTTAATGTTTAGTTGTTTGATCAATCTTATATACCTATATCTATTAATTTGAACTGATCCGATGATGAAAATATGTAACATAACCATTGTTAAATTTAAAATAAGTAAGTAAATAAATAAATAAGAATCGCATTCATTGCATCCCATAAATTCTTTACATTGTGTTTCAATTCTCCTTAAAATATAAATATTGATTAATTTCTTGTTGAATTTCCTCTATAACTCAATTGGTTTTGAAGAGGGTTTTTAAAAATTTCCTTCTATTTCTTTATTTGTGGTTTCTTTTGTCATTTATTTCCAGTTATTTTACTGTGGTCAGATAATATACATAGGACAATTTCTGTTTGCTTGTAAATACATAATCATTGTCTGTGGATTATTATGTGGTCTTTTTTTAAGAAAATGTTCTATGTGTAGCTGAAAAAATGTGTATTCAGAAGTGGTTGAGTGGAACACTCTGTATATGTCCACTACGTCCAGTTGTTCCAAGTTCTAGTTCAGTTCTAGTATTTCTTTGCTTATTTTTTTCTACTTGACCTATTTTGGGGATAAAAGGGTGTTAAAGTGTCCTGTTAAGTTTGTGGTATTAGATATTAGATTTTTCATGTCTGTTACCATTTGGCTTATATAGTTTGGTGCTCCCATTTTGGATGCCTGTATATTTATGAATGCGACCTCTTAGTCTTGAATTTTTCTCCTGACCATCATGTAATGATTGTCTTCATTTTGATCAATTCTGGTTTGAAGTTCAGATTATCTGCAATCAGGAATGCAACGCCTGCTTTTTTCTGAGGTGCTGGGGCATGTAGTATAGTTTTCCAACCTTTGACTTTCAGCCTATGAATTCTTTATGAGTTAGGTGTGTTTCTTGTATAGATCTTGTTGAATTTTGCTTCCTAATACACCGTGCCAGTCTATTCTTCTTGTTGGAGAATTAAGTCCATTTAAATTGATGGTTATAACTCAAATATATTGACTCATGTTTGACATGTGTTCTACCTACTATTGTTTTCTCCTGTATTTAACTGGTTGCTCTATTTGATGAGTTCTTTCTATTCTCATTTGTTGAGCTTGGGTCATTTTAGTCCCTCTTTAAAATATCTTCTAGTAATCTGTGTAGGCTTGGCTTTGCCACTGCGAATTTGTTTAGTTGTTCTTTGTTGTGGAAGTATTTCACTTGTCCAGCAAACTTGAAAGACAATTTTACGGAGTATAGCACTATGGGCTGGAATTTGTTTTCATGGAGGACTTGAAGCACTCTGATCCCTGCTCTTCTTGACTTCATGGTTTGTGAAGAGAAATCCGCAATTAGTCTGATATATTTTCCTTTAAATGTAATGTTTATTTTATCTAGCAGCTCTTAGCATATTATTCTTGTGCTGGATTTCTGGGATCATGACCATTACATATCCTGGTGTGTTCTTAGTTGGTTGATGTCTTTTAGAGTTTTGTATGCCTCAGTTCCCTGAATGTCAGGCTGTTTTCTCATATTTAGGAAGTTTTCTAATATTAATTCTACCCATATTCTTTTTCTATCTTTTGTATTGTTTCCTTCTTTCTCATTCATGCCTATTAATCTCATGTTGTTCATCTTTGCATCATCTTGCAGATGTTGGATTATTTTTTCCTGTATCCTGCTTGTTTTTAAGGGATTCTTTCTTACGTTTTCACTAGCTGTGACTGTATATTCAAGTTCTGAAACTCTATCTTCACTTTCATTCATGTGGTGTTGCCAGCTTGTGATTGAGATTTTATTGTCCTATATATGTCTTTGAAACTGCTTCATGTGGTCTATTTCTTTCCTATACTGCTTATTCAAGGATTCCATCATGTTTCTATTCTCCTCTAATTTTTTTATCAATGTCTTCTTTAGAAGCATTTATTAATTCTTTCATTATAGTTATCCTTTGTATTTTTACTTCAGAGATTATTTTTGATCTGATTTCCTCTCTACCTTTCTTCAGTTATTCCTTTACTTTACATGTTATTAGTTCAGAGATTTCTTTTTTTACTTCAGAGGTTATTTCT